>CM065120.1:34065000-34340000 GCA_033026305.1 Cirrhinus molitorella
ATAACTTTTTTGATACTTTAATATTTCGAAAAGATTCCGCTTCTGCAGTAATTTGCAGAGTACAAGTTTAGGTCTGTAAAGAATTTAAATTTGTATAGTGTACTTTTGCGTCTATTTTCAAAAATGCGGGGTTACGCTTAAAGGGTTAACAAACAGAACATTGTAGCGCACATACCATCGAATAAATCAGAATAAGCTTTGTGCTTAGTTACTTTTGATATGAAACAAAAAAAATTGTCTGATCATTGATCATAAACTTGTTAGTCAGCTAGAAAAATGTGGATCATTTTGATAAATGTATGCACCATATAACATTAACTTTTAATTTTTTACTGTTCAATGTTTAATTTGTTTAATTTATGACAGCCACCATTTGAATGTTTGTATTTCAAAAAATGCATTGGAGAATAAATATAATTATGTAGTTGTAACTTTATTATGAAAACGCTGTGTAATTTAAGTGTTTGTATACAAATCAGTTATTTTTATCTTTAGTGTTATTGCAATATAGTATTAATTGACTCTCATGTGTATTTTACAGCATTAGTTTTTTTTTTCTTGAGAATATTTGGCATGTACTGTATTAGAGATATACACACACAAAATAAATCAATATTAAATTTAATCGAAATTGGAAAACGAATCGCAAGCTTGTGCATTAGAATCAAATCAATTCATGAAGCTTGTGTCAAAAGCCCTGCCCTATTATTATCATTGTTAAAAACACTTGTGCTACTTAGGATTTTTGTGGAAACTCCGTTATATATTTTTCAGGGCTTTTTACTGAATAAAGAAACAGCATTTATATGAAATGGAAACCATTTGTAACATTACCAATGTTATTTGAATGCATCTTTGCTGAATAAAAGTTAACTTATTTAAAACCCCCCAAAAATGCTGTTACGCAACTGACAATGTTTCTCCTCATGGGTTGTAGTTTGAGTTATTTGCTTTTTTGGATTTGACATCCTTGGTTGGTTTAAGATATGTGGTGGTCATTGCAACTATTGTTCATGACCTTGATTCACACAGGTGGATTTTTTTTTTCCCAACAAGGTGATAAATCTCCAGGAATAGTTTGAGGAACAGTAGGCTAGTTCACCCAAAATATGTTCCAAGCTTTTATGAGTTTCTTTCTTGTGTTGAACATAAATAAAGATAATTATTTTGAAGAACATGGGTAACCAAATAGTTGATGGTAGCCATTGACTTCCATAGTATTTTTCCATACTATAGATGTCAATGGCTACACTCAACTGTTTGGTTACCAACATTCTTCATAACATCATCATTTGTGTTCAGCGGAAAAAAGAAACTCTTGTTCACCACACATGAACCTGTGAACCTCTTTAGATACAGCTGAGTAGTCATTTTGAAGTATGGATCCACCGAGGATAGATCTAGATGATATAGTCATGGATTGTGGTTTTAATGCGAGGTCAGCAACTGGAGGCATTCAAGCCTTTCTGTGGTCATTTAAGGCTAAACTGTGACCTGTAGGTTACTTAGAGGGTGTCTTTCTAATTATGACTTGTAGATGTTGTACTGTACATTGGGACTGCATTTCAATCTGATCTTCAGGACCGTATGACCGTATATCTGGGCACTTATGGAATATGGATGAATGCTTTATTAGTACAAGTCCACCTGACTCTCTGTGGAACTTGGTGGTTATGATCAAAAAAGTTCTGGGCCTCTTTATGGATCCCAAAATCAATAATCATACTTCAGAATTTATTTTTGGGGCTCTGAAGAGATTTGCAACTAATAGTGGAATTTTTTTCTGCATTCTGTTAGTGTTTAAGTGTCTCTTCTCTTGTCAAAATGAGACTACTTTTTTTTTTTTTTTTTTGCCTTTAAAAGAAAGAAAGGTCAATATTTTGAACGCCTCTAATTAATTTACTTTAAGCTAATAATGCTGGTTTATGATTGGTGAATCCCTTTTTCTGCAAGTCTGACGGCACGCACATCTCAGCAGTCTCTAACAGTTTTTTCCTCCCAGAAAGTAGTGCAGTGTATCTTTGTAAAATGTGATTGCTTGAATAGTGTCCAATGCTTCTGTCATTGGCTTACAGGGCTCATTTATTTTATTTTATTCATATTTGTGGGTAAATTTGATTCTGATCACACAAAGTAATATGCTAGATAAGCATATTGCTCTTTAAAAGTGAAGTAAATAATGTTTTTTAAAACAATGTAATGTAGCCTCCGAGCAATAATTAAAACGATTAGCATAGTATCCACTGCATGATTATTAGCTACAAGTCATTTATTTAATGGTCATATAATACTAATTGGTTTGACTGAGAAAGACCGTGTAATTAAAATTAGCTTTACCTTTTGGTTTGTTGCATTGTAGAGGAATTATTTAGTCTAAGTGACCTACCTACTTTTTATCCGTTACCCAGATACCAGTACATTTGACATCCCTACTTGTGTGTATAGTCCACCATTGTCTTTTTTTAAAAGTATAATTAAATTCTTAAAATATAGGTGTTATCATGTGCATAGAATAGATCAGAGGTGCTCGGTCCTGCTGCTGGAGATCTGCCTTCCTGCAGTCTTGAGCTGCGGCTGTAATTAAACGCGCACCTGAAAGAGCTAATCAGGGTCTTTGGTTCACTTATAAATTACAGTCAGGTGTGTTCGAGCAGATTTCTGCTAGAAGAAAAATCTGCAGGTGCAGGACTGAGTCCTTCTAGCTGATAAATAGACTAATTACGTGAAGTCGCTTGTCAGTTCATAAGTGAGCTGTATTAAGTGTTTATGGTGGGCCTGTTTCTGTAAGTCTCTGCAGCAGCTCTGTGGTGTAAAACGGTATCATAAGTCATGATGTGATAATTCCTGTCTTTTCAACTTTTGAGTGTAAATGTTAATCGGAATGTGAACCACTGTGGCATGTAATACTTTTAATGTGGTAAAATGGTTCGTTATTGGAAAAAAACTGCTCTATTTTGTACCTGAGCTACTGTAATACTACTAAGAATGTAGTTAAATTAAAAGGATAGTCTATTTTCTGTCATTAATTACTCGCCCTTATGATATTACAAACCCGTAAGACCTTTGTTCATCTTTGGAACTTTGCAACTTCCACGTTCAAGGCCCAGAAAGGTAGTAAGAACATTGTTAAAATAGTCCATGTGACATTAGTGGTTCATCCATAATATTATAAAGCTGCACAAAGCAAACAAAAATGAATTTTTTTTTTTTTTTTTTTTTTTACAATTCTTTTGTTGAACCACTGTCACATGGACTTTTTGAATGATGTCCTTACTACCTTTCTGGACCTTTAACATGGTAGCGCCATTGCTGTCTATACAGGGTCAGAAAGCTCTCAATTTCATTAAAAATATCTAAATTTGTGTATTAATAATGAATGAAGATCTTATAGGTTTGTAACGACATGAGGGTGAGTAATTAATGATAGAATTTTATTTTTGGGTGAGCTATCCCTTTAAACTGTTGCTTTTTTTAGTGACTGTTATTTTAGTGTTATTTGTAAGTGGTTATCAGATTTATTAATATCTTGAATCTGCTTTTGCTTTCAAATTTCATTTTCATTTTAGTAACTCATTCTTAGTAATTTTAGAAATTTTGTCATTTTCAGTTTTTTAAATTTAAATGTCTTTTTTTAATTCTTACTATTCTTTAATTATTTCATTTCAGTTTTACTAATACTAGGCAGTTTTGTTTTAGCATTATTTAGAAAATATTACCGTATTTATTTAAAATGACCTTTTTTATATTTTCAGATTTAATTTGTTTGTTTTTGCCTTTGTCATTTTATTTTTCATATCAGTTTTAGTACTTTTATTTCAGTTAGTTGCCAAAGCAACATTTCTAATTTTCATTTACTTTTCAGATTTTTTTTTTTTTTTTTTTTAAATCTAACATTTATTTTATTTTAGCTTTATTTTATATCAACACATTTTGATAATTTTATTTAATTTTAATGTATGTAGTTTATTTACTCTCGAATTGTTCCGGACCTGTATGAGTTTGTTTCTTCTGTTGAACACAAAACAGTATTTTGAAGATATGGTAAGATGTTGGTAACCAAACGGTTCACGGTAGCCATTGACTTCCATTTGTATCTTTTCATACAGTGGAAGTGAATGGCTACCGTCAACTGTTTGGTCATTTTTGGGTGAACTATCCACAATAACGACACTGCTTTTCATTACTGCCATCACTACTTATGACCAGGACATTTTGTTGATCACACAGCTTTGCCCAACACCAGACTTTATTTGAAGTACTACTTGTGCACAATACACATTTGTATTGTGTGATTGTGTGATCTTTGAATAATATTGATCTCTAATATTGTGTTAGCAATGTGAAGGTCTTGAGTTTGATTCAAGCTGTCCAGTGTACAGTTTAAATGCATTACAAATTGTAAGAAAAAGTGTCCACCAAATGCATGAATGTCTGGATGCCTAGTCGGCCTGTGACGGCCATGCGGCCGTTTGATAATCTACAATTGACAGGAAGATCTGCTTGTTTGTGTCTTTGTCGCTGCAGGCACTCAGCCGAAGCAGACGGTCAGTTTAGACTTGTTCCTTATCGATTATTTGTGTGTTACAAATGGAATATACATATGTCTGGCCTTTTTTATAAGGAATGAAGACATTTCTTCCTAGCCATCTGAGTCTGTTGAGCGGCTCAGATTGATGGATTTTGTGTCGACTGCTATATGTGTTTGTTTTGGCTGCTATATCCAGCTGTAAATCATGCTAGCTGTCTCTTTAGCTGTCTTTATTATATTAACAGAAGCTACATCTAATAGCAATATAATACCGGTTTCATACGCTGGTAAAGACTGGGATTTAGGTACGGAAAACCACGGCTAGCATTAAACGACAACTTAAGTGCGTACATGTGTTTGTTTATTTTTTTCCCACCCAAAGGCAATGGCTTTCAAGGTTATAGCAGCTCTTTTTGTCTGTGTGAGCTAAAATATGAGAAATCCTTTTGACCATGATGCCGCACGCGTGTGTTTGTTCGGGCCCACACGTCTCCTACACACATGCACGCTCTCTTTCTGATTTATAAGTGGGAGTATACAGCCCTTGAGCCATGCAAAATGGAAATGGAGTTTAGGAAGCTTTGCTTTAACTGAATAAGGGTGGCAGGACCTCTGCCGTAAACAGCCCATTACACAGTTCATACAGTCATTTAAGCCTCACGGCTCTGTGGCGTCCAGCGCGGCTGTCTGTGTGTGCCACGCACCTCCTGCTATTTTTCTATTTGCCTGTTTGTGTTCCTGATGATGCCCTGTAGCAGCACCGACGGCCGGACGCATCTCTGTACTGCTGCGCCAGTTTGGAGGTAATGGATTGTGGAAGTGCGCAGTGAATAGGCTTGATCTGCTTCTGTAGCTAGTTGAAGCAAGCAACTTTTTTCTTTCTTTCTTTCTTTCTTTCTTTCTTTCTTGCACTTGTAAAATTTTTCCTTTTTTTGTTTTTTCACTCATACCTTTCTTTCTTTCTTTCTTTCTTTCTTTCTTTCTTTCGTTCTATCACTCCACTCATCATCTTTCTTTTTTGTTTTTTCTTTCTTTCTCTCATTCTTTTTTATTGTTCTTTTTCTTTTTCACTCGTATCATCCTTTTTTGTGATTTCTTTCTTTCACTTATATTCTTTTTTCTTTCGTTCTATTACTCATCATCTTTCCTTTTGTTCTTTTTTTTCTTTCTTTCACTCATACCTTTCTTTCTTTCTTTCTTTCTTTCTTTCTTTCTTTCTCTTTCTTTTTTGTTCTTTCTTTCTTTCTTTCTTTCTTTCTTTCTTTCTTTCTTTCTTTCTTTCTTTCTTTCCTTTTTTGTTCTTTCTTTCGTTCTTTCCTTTTTTGTTCTTTCGTTCTTTCGTTCTCTCGTATCATCTTTCCTTTTTTATTGTTCTTTCTTTCTTTCATTCTTTCTTTGTATTTGTATTTATTTGTTTTGTATACTAATATATTTTGATTTATTGATAATGTAATAATTGTTAAAATAAAGAGACTAAATGTCAAAGTATGTCTGTCTGTCGTTCTTTCTTTCATCCTTGATTTCTTTTTCTTTCTCCAACCTTCTGGCAATCATATGTTCACCAATAATACATAGAAAAAATATATATATAGGTACTTTTTGATTTTATTTTTAATTAAATGTTAACACGTTTTTATTTCAGTTCAGTTTAAATATTCACAGTGTTTTGTTTCTCCTACTCCTGCCTTTTGAAAATGTTCATTAATAAATATAAATAGGAAAAAATATATGGGTGTACTTTTTGAACGTTTTGATTTATTCAACACATTTTTTTAAATTTTTTTTATTTAATTTTTTTTTTGATTTTATTTTATTTTCCTTCAGTGTTTTGATATGTTCGCTAATATTGCAGGTACTTTTTAATTCATTGAACACTTAATAAAAAAAAAAAAATAATTTTTATTTCTGTACCTCCAGCTTTTAGAATATATATTTATTCTTCACTAATAATAATAATAAAAATAGGAAAAATATATGTAGCTTTTTGATTTATTAAACCTTTTTTAAAGTTTTGTTTTGTGCAAGTATACACAACCTACATTGTGGTTTTCGCATTTATTTGCTATGTATTCGCTATTTGTTATTAACAACCCCTCCTATCGACTCTCTCTCTCAATATATTAAATTGATGCATTTTATGTATTTATTTTCTCAGTCCATTCCAGATTTAACTGGATATCTTGTCGCACTGGCCACTGTTCACCTCTTTCTTGTTTCCATGCACTCAAGGCTGGACAGGAAGTGTAAGAGCATTCTGGAATGTTTGTCCATTTCTGAGAAGGAAGTGGAAAAGTCTGAGCTTGAATGCACGTGCAGTCTCTTTCCCTTTTCATAGCTCTACAAGTTCAAGACTCATTACAGTCTTCTTGGACTCAGAATGGGATGTTCATTTATTTTTTTTTTGTTTGTTTTCAAGTCAACAAGTAGGCACAAATCATTCTGTTATTTTTTTTTATGTGAATTAAAAAAAAAAAAGATTACTGCATATTCCAATAAGACAACTCAGCTTTTTCTTTTGAAAAACATCATAACTTCACAAACACTAATCCATGTTGACTGTTTAATGTCGTTCTAGTAGATCTTGGGATTCCAGGCCTCTGTGTCATTGAAAATGTAGTAAAACTACACTTGTATTCTAAACCTTCCCGCAGATTGGGTGCGGGTGTGTTTTTGAGGCTGTTGTAGATCCAGGGCCTGTCATTCGGGGTTGCCTTGGCAACGGTGTTTGTGGGTGTGCGTGCATGAAGAGAAATGTCTGCGGAGGGCTGGAGAAGGCTTGACGGCCATGCTGCTGTCGCTGTACGCCATTAGAGCTCAGCACCGGAGCAGCACACAGGCCTCTCACACTGCGAATGCTGAAATCTGAGAATGTCAGTATGCAAGTGTGGGTTCAGGAGGAGAGAGAGAGGGGCCATGCAAGGAAACCATGCTTTTAAATGACAAAAAAATAAATAAAATGGCTGCCTCAGTTGCTCATTTCTCGTCATGTGTTTCCTTTTTACTTTTTGTGATTAACGAATATGTTACCATTCAAAAGTTTGAGGTTATTACGCTTATTTTACTTTTTTAAGAAAAAAAAAGAAATTAATCGTTATATTAAAAAATGCATTAATTGATCAAAAGTGACATACTTTTTTTTTTTTTTTTTAATAAATGCTGTTGTTTTTAACTTTATTCATAAAGGAATCCTCAAAATAAAATATATTAAGCAGTGCAACTTTTTTCCAATATTGATAATGCTAATATTTCTTGAGCAGCAAATCATGTTAGAATGATTTCTTAAGAATCATGTGACACTGAAGTAATGATGCTGAAAATTCAGCTTTGACATCACAGGAATAAATTACATTTTAAAAGAAATAAAAATTTAAAGATGATTTATTTAAATTGCAATAATATGTTAAAATATTAGTTATAAATGTAATAATACATTTATAAAAAAAATTATATATAAAAAAATTATAAAAATAAATGCAGCTTTGGTCAGCATAAGAGACTTAATTAAATGTAAAAACTTTTTTTATTTTTTTTTTTATTTTTTAGTGAACACTTCCAATCTTTTCTTTCGCTACCTTTATTGAAAATATATTTATACATTCACTAATAATAATAAATGGGAAAATATATGTAGGTACTTTTTTTTTTTTTAAATTGATTAATTTTACAGTGATTTCCAAGCCTGCATTGTGGTTTTCACCTTTATTTGCATTCTCAGAATATTAAATTGGTGCATTTTAATTTTGTATTTATTTCCTTAGTCCATCCAGATTTCCTTCAAAAAAAAAAAAAAAAAAAACTAAACACAATCAGACTAATCACTTCAGGATAAACAAATATGTTAACACTTTTATAATCATTTTAATTAGTCAATAACAAGAATTGATTTTTAAAAGATCAGTCGATAAGTACATGCCTGCTTTCTCTGACATGAGTGGAAAATAATGAAAAGCTGCAAATCGGCATCCGAAACACAGTTTGCATTGTTAGTTGAGTTGAATTGACTTTTCATTCTGCTAATGTTTTAATCGTAAGTTGCCAATGTGCCCAAATAATTTTAGGCATTCACATGCCTTAATTTAACTTGAATTTGCAAGGAATGTGCTCGCACAGTAAAGCTCTGATATAAAATCATATTACTTTTGAGTGTCACGTTATTATTATTTTTTTTAAGAAGGTTAAGCTGTGTTGAGATTGGGTTTAGATAGTTTGTTTAAAAATGGTATAATTTATCGGGAATTTAACTGAATTAATGTAATCTAAATAAGACTTAATGTGCATTTGAGTATGATTGTTTTTCTTATTTAATTTAGATCAGCCCTTTTTTTCTGAGACGCTTAGTGAAAGCATTTATAGGTTTAGTGTACAATTATGTTAAATCCCAAAATGGAGTCTCGAGGTTGAGTTAGCACTGTCTTCCAGTGCTCACTGCTAGGCCGGGAGGGAATATGCGAGATGCTTACATCATTTGAGTGTTTTGGAAGCTGTCCTGAATATTTTCTGGATGACAACGCAGTCTGACACTGCAGCTTTTAGAGAGGGTTCTCATATCTTATGAAAGCTCGGTTTTGCGTAAAGACAGAAGTTCCCTACATGTTAACACAATCTCGTTTACACACAGAAGCACAAGCACACCCTGAAAGACAAACCTAATCGTTCCCACTCCTGTGTTTTTGTACATTACTGCTGAGTGTAAAGATTTGTGCTAGTCAATTATAAGTTGAGTTGTCAAGTCCTGACTAACCCACAGCTGTTTCTGTTAGAGAGATCTGGGTTACAAGGTGGTACATATTATGTGCTGCTTGTGCTCTTTCTCTCTTTCTTTCCAGTTGTAGTCTGTACTTTTTTACATTTCTGATTTTATGCTTTGGTAATAAACACTACCATTCAAATGTATGTTTTTGAAAAAAGTCTCTTATCCTCTGCATTTCATATTTGCAGTAAAACTGTTGTAATTAGTAAAGGATTATTTCACTTAGTTTTTTTCTTCAGTCGGAAAGAAATCAACGTTTTTGAGGAAAAACATTCCAGGATTTTTCTCCATATAGTGAACTCTTTCATTTTCTCCTTTTAACTTCAAAATCGTCCAACATTGCTGTTTTCCTTAAAGGGCGTTTACATTTTTTTTGCGTGTTCATTTTGTAAACACTATTGGTACTTCCACATACTTTACACTTGACCTTTCCAGCATGATTGGGTAATACATGAGGTCTAGCTAGTGCAAGAAGAGCATTTGTGGTTAGATAAGACCTTTTATTCCTCGGCTGGGATCGTGTAGAGCTCTTTGAAGCTGCTTTGAAACTGCAATTTGGACCTTCTTCAACCCTTTGATTTTCCTCTATAAATAAATTATTTTCAACTGAAGAAAGACATGAACTTCTTGGATGACTTGGGTGTGAGTAGATTATCAGGAAATATTTCTTCTGGAAGTGAACTAATCCTCAGTGTTACTATTTAAAAAAAAAAAAAAAAAAAAAAAAAAAAAAAAGTTTCCTATTAAAATATATTTTGCCAGTTATTCCTGATGGAAAGCTGAATTTTTAGCATCATTACTCCAGTCTTCAGTGTCACACAGTCTTGCAGAAATCATTCTAATATGCTGATTTACTGCTTAAGAAATGTGTAATATTTTCAATGTTCAAAACGCTTGTGATGCTTGTTTGATTGCATCCTTGCTGAATAAAATTGTTCGGCTTCTTTAGCAAAAATGACTGACCCCAAACTTTCTAAGGGTGTATTACATCCCATGAAGCTTTAATGCAAAAGGAGAAATATCCTATTTTCAGAGCAGTGAGAGAAAAATGGTATCAATTGGAAAGCGCAACAATTTGGCACAATATAATGTGGTGTGGATCAAGAGTAACAAAGCAGACTTTTCAAATCAGACTACATCATGAGACTGGCTTTTGTTGCAAGATATTGTCCAGTTAGTTCAATTTTCAAATACTTCAATTTTCCACACTTGGTTCCATCCATTTTGCCTGGTTTTTAAAACTTTCCAGTCCTGTCACATGATGGTTCTCCTCGCTTTAACTGTGTTCTCAGCGTGATGTTCTTTCGCAGACCACAAAATCCACCAGCAAACTGTTTTTTAGTCTATCACACGCCTCCATCCGAGATGTTACACGACTACTTGTTTTCAACAAATCGTTCTTTTGGTGGCCTTCTGTCTGACTCTTCAAGTCAGCTTTGGATGATGGCCACTGCCTGGCAGATTCACATTTTCTCACCTTGAACTTCACAGCGTTTTGGCGAATATGCAATGACTTGAAATTTGCTTATGTTCTTGGCATGACTGGAATTTGAGTAATTTGACTTGCATGTGTTTTGTTGTGTGGTTTTCATAGTGTGGATGTTCATAGCCACTACAGGTTATTCAGAACGCTTATGAAACATGTCTGCACAGGTGGACAAACAAGTAAACATGTTACCTCAGAGCTAATGTAGGTGTGGCAATGCAGGGAGAAAAATAGACTTTAGTATGCACTTCCTTTCAAAAGTTTTTACTTTTTTGCATTAAATTTTAACTTATTTAGTAAGGGCTAGGGGTGATATTATAATTATTGTTATACTTATTGTTCTGCATGATTCAGTCTATTAAAATGCATTTATAATGCTCACATAATTCAAGATATGGGGGCAGTAAATGTATATGTTTATATAATTTCATATAGTTAATCAACATTACAAAGAGTGCCGTTTTTTTCCTTAAGCAAAAATCAGCATGACTACACGTGATATTAATTTTATACAACAGTTCAATAAACAAAGTTAATATTAAAAGACTTACGTTTTATACAGCATATTTCCTGTTTTTGCTTTATTTCGGCAACAAAAATCATTCCAGCCACAGTAGTGTTTTGCGTCTCTGAGCAACATTACAGTGTTTTGTTCCTGAATGAATCAACCGTTTAAGTGATTCGGTTCAATTGCAGTGACTCCCTTATTAACAGCAACTTACTGCCATCTACTGGTGGTTTTAATTTCACATTCAAAGTATCTTTTCACTTTTAAAATAATTTCAGATATAGCTACACTAACATATGTAACACATCTAAATGCCACTTCATATGCCATTTCTGCAAAAATGATATTTGTTGATACTGATTTAATTTAACAGCCTAAATGTATTATTATTATTATTATTATTATTATTATTATTATTATTATTATTATTATTATTATTATTATTATTACTGACTGATTAAAAAGAATGCAACTCAAAAGATGATGCACACTTTTAGAAAAATGGCTTTATAAAGGTAAAAATGCCCATAAAATGTAAAAATAAATATAAAATGATTGGAAAATATAATTTATATCACTGCTGTGAACTGACCACATAGAATATGAAGAATATCAAAAATTTTAGGAGTCGGTGTCTTAGGCCTTAAGCACAATAACACGCAGCCAAATATTGTCTAATTAGCGTTATCGATAAAATCCCAGAAAATATTGAGATTATTTTTTGTCAGTATCGCACACCCCTAGTAAGGACGCATACAAAAATGACAGTAAAGACATTTCAAATATGTTGCTGTTTTCAACATTGATAAGAAATGCGATCAATAATCAGCATATTTGACCCTGGACCACAAAACCAGTCATAAGCGTCAATATTTTAATTGACGTCATCTGAATAAATAAGCTTTCCATTGATGAATGGTTTGTTAGGAAAGAACAATATTTGGCCAAGATACGACTATTTGAAATCTGGAATCTGAAGGTGCTAAACAATCCAAATATTGAGAAAAGTTTTTTAAAAAAGTTTCTTTTAAAGTTGTCCAAATGAAGTTCTTAGCAATGCATATTACTAATCAAAAATTAAGTTTTGAGATTTAAATTGACAAAATATCTTTATGGAGCATGATTTTTATTTAATATCCTAATGTTGGCATAAAAAAAATCTATAATTGGTACCCATACAATGTATTTTTGGCTATTGCTACAAATATACCCGTGCTGCTTATGACTGGTTTTGTGGTCCACGGTCACATTAGAATGATTTCTGAAGGCTCATGTGACACTGAAGACTGGAGTAATGACTGCTGGAAAATCAGCTTTGCGTCACAGGAATAAATTACATTTTAAAATGTATTCAAATAGAATGCAGTTGTTTTAAATTGTAAATATATTTCACAGTATTACTGTATCTTTTAATCTCATAAATGCAGCCTTAGTGAGCATAAGAGACTTATTTCAAAAACATTTGAAAACCTCTGACTACGCTAACTGTTCCTTGCTTGTTTGTTTGTGTTTAGTGTGGCCAGGGGCTGTGAGGGCTCCTCGGGGAGACTCCAGACAAGCCCACACAGAGAATGCTGGAGGTGCAGGAGGAGAGACCAGCAGCAGCAGCAGCAGCAGCAGCCACAGCCACGGCAACCACCACAGCTACCGGAACCACAGGAAACGCTTCAGGCAGGAAGGAGAGGGCCAAGGAACGGCAAGAGGAGGGCCAGGACTGCAGCAGCCCTGTCGCAACCCCCAATACCGGGCCCCGGAGCACCCGGGCCAAAGCTACGCCCACCACTACACATACACACTCCCACACACATACACACACCCCCAGTCCCCACCAGCACTCTACTGCTCCTGCCTCTGTCGCACTGGGACTGACGTCAATGCATTCCAGCAACCCCAAAGTGAGGAACTCTCCATCGGCTAACACTCAGAGGTGAGAGAACTGTACATGCATGAGTACAAACTTTTCTTTGAAACCAGTGTTTTATTAGTTTTGTACTGGTAAATGTATATACATATGCTACAGTATGAAAGAAATTAATACTTTTAGTTCATCAAGGATGCATTAAATTAAAGACAACAGTCGTAAGATTTTTTTCTTTTTTTGTTGTAAAAGTATCACAGTTTCAATAACTAACATGAACTATTTTTAACATTTAATAATAAGAAATCGTTAAATCAGAGTGATTTCTGAAAGATTATGTGAAACTGAAGACTGGAATAATGATGCTGAAAATTCAGCTTTCACATCACAGGAATAAATTACTTTTTAATATATATTAAAATAGGGAAAAAAAATCTTACGACTCCCAAACTTTTTAGTGGTAGTCTGTATAGCAATAAAAAATAAAATGCTTAGAATTTGCAGAAAGCACTGGGAAAAGTGTGGATTAACATGCCTTTTCAGTAATTCTGGAAACAATATTCGGCTTTTTGTGTAATTTAATGAGCTGAAGAAATGATCAACAGTGATGTCAGTTGTAGACTAGCTATGGAAGCCTGTTTATGCCACTAAATTAAAATTAGAATTAAAAAAAGGTAATTGTCAGACTTTTTTTTCCTCTGAATTGTATGATTATAAACTCACAATTGCGAGAAATAGTCAGATTTGCAAGATAAAAACAGTTCGCAAATCTGACTTTTTCTTGCAAATGTGAGTTTGTATTTTTTCGCAATTTACTTTTTTGCTTAGAATTGTGAGAAACTCGCAATTGCTAGTTATAAAGTCCCAATTCTGAGGAGAAAGACTATGTTCTAAGAATTGCAAGGTTATATCTCACAATTCTGACTTCGCAACAAATGTTAGTTTGTTATTAAGTCAGAATTATAACACATACACTTGCAATTTCTGAGGATAAAAGCCAGAATTGTGAGTTTATATCTTGCGATTCTGGCTTTATCTTTTGGAATTGTGACTTCATTTCTAGCAATTGCAAGTTTATATCAATCAATACTGACTTTTACTGACAAGTTTGTCACTCAATTCTGAGAAAAAAGTCAGAACTGTGAGTTTATATCTTGCAATTCTTTGTCTGTAACTAAGTTTGTCACAATTTTACAAAACATTTCTCAGAATTGAGTTTATAATTCGTAGTTCTAACTTTTTTCTCGACTGTAATTGCGAGTTATACAGTAAGAATTGTGAGAGATAAACTGACTTTTTTTTCTTTGTGTGATATAAACTTGCAGTTATGTGAAATGGTCTTTATAAATTGCAATTCTGAGGAAAAAAGTCAGAACTGCAAGTTTATATCTTACAATTCTTACTTTCTAACTTGCAGTTGCAAGTTAATATGTCACAGTTCTGAGAAAAAAAGTCAGAATTGTGAGATTACACAGAAACGGACTTTCATAACTAGTCTTCCAAAAACTGACTAGTTTTTTCATAACTAGTCTTCCAAAACCCCCCCCCCCGTTTTAATTGGTTGTTTTTAACACATTGGCTAGTTGATTTTGTATAATATGTTCTATTGCACATCCCTAATATAAAAAAAAAAATCTAAATTGTTTTTTGTTTCATCACTAGTTTTATTTCCCTGGGTAAATGTGTTAACAAACAGTTTTAATGCAGTCAGACACAATTACAGATATTATTAATTCACCACTATCTTATATTAAACTGTTCTTAAGTGTATGAAGAGTTGTTGTTGTTTTAATTTCTCCTTAATGGGGATGCACCATGCCAGCGAATCATTTGCTGCCCACTTACTTGCAATTCCCACCCTCCTTATGGCCATTGAGCTGTCTCTTACGGACAGGAAACCAGTGCAAGCTGAAGTAACTGCAGCACAAGTGCAGGGCAAACTGTGCCCTAAAGGCAGAGCTGGACCTGGAAAGCTTCCAGATCCTCATTGAGCTTTTGAGAAACTGACCCACTTCAGCGCAGCCAGAGCATATACATCCCGCCCTGCTGGACGTTGGTTCCAAAATGGCTGCGCTTGCTGATTCACAGATCTGGAATTGGTTAAGGAGTCGGCAGCAGGGCTCCTGGGAGTCCTTCAGTGAACACTATGGCCCATAGCCTAATCACAACCCATTTTGTATATGTTTGCGGCTGCTGTCCAAAGCATTTGGAGTTTCTCTGAATGCTGGAAAAGATTTTGCATTGTGCACAGAGCTCTGAAACATGGCCTGTGAAACTGGTAACTGGTAGGCTAACGTTAGGATCCAGTGTGGAGGCAGTGGACAAGGAATATGTGTTTTACTGCCAAACTCAAAGGTGTCCAACAATGACCAGCCCTTACCGTTGGCGTTTAACTGGTTTCCCCAGTAACCATTGCTTCGGGTATGGATGGAGGCTAGCTTGTGCGAGATCTGGTTTGACGAGTTTTGATTAAATATTAACCTGGCACTGTGTCAACAAAGAACAGGGCTAGGACAGAAGGTCGCTGAGAGTACTGTAATTGCGTCACTGATACACGTCAAGATTTTCCTCCTATTATCAAATGGCATGTTTTCAGGGTGTGGTGACTGCAGTCGGTCAGTCAGCTGCTAATATGACTTAATTGTCTTTGCTTTTTCATTCTGGCCTAAGTGGTATTCTTTACCAAAGAAAGGGAAGTTAATTGGATTCTGCTGGTTTCCCACAGACAAAGTGGAAAAGGCAGAAACGTTTATTATGTTTTCTAAAATCTTTTGTGTCCCTGATGTTGCAGCATATGGAACTATTGAGTAAATGCATTTTTTGGCATGTTTCAAGGTAGTATGAATAAGATACAATCTCACTATGACAGTTATGAATTTACAGCTCAAAATATACAATAAAAACAATAAATAGCAACACAGAAAAAAACTGGGGTCACTAAGTTTATTCCACAAGGTTGCATTTACTGTAATTTATGCAATTTTTTTTCTATAATATTTAACAAAATATAAAAAATAAAGAGATGAGCGGTTCAATATTAGAAAATACAAATATTAGGCAGCACAACTGTTTTTATTGTTGATACTAAAAAATGAGCCATAAGCACAAAATCAGCATATTAGAATGATTTATAAACAATCATGTGACACTGAAGATGCTGAAAATTCAGCTTTGCATCACAGGAATAAACTGCATTTTAAATGTATATTTAAAAAAAAAAATTAACTGTTCAAATTGTAATAATATTTCACAGCATTACTATTTTAACTGTATTTTTGATAAAATAAATGCACCTTAGTGAGCATATTCTTTCAAAAGAATTAAGTACTGATTAAAAATAATAAAGCCAAAAAATGGCAAAACTAAATCGTACAGACCGGGAACCTTTAAACGTTAGTGTCTTTTTTTTTTTTTTTTTTTGGTTAAATAACTAATGCATTTTAAAAAGCATAAAACACATTTAGCACAGCTTGCTGATGTTGCAGCATATGAACTATCAAGGTAATTTCAAGGTAATATGAGTGGGATATAATCTTACTATAGCAGTTATGAATGTATAACTCAAAATATACAACAAAAACATAAATAAATGGCAACTTAGCAAAAGTTTGGTGTCAGTAAGAAATCAGCTTTATTCAGCAAGGTTGCATTCAATTGATACATGTGAATGTCATTTTTTTTCTGAAATATTTATTGAAATTCTGAAGTAAAAAAAAAAAAAAAAGTAAAAAATATTAGGCAGCACAACCATTTTCAATGTTTATGATATAAAAAATGAGCCATAAGCAGCAAATCAGCATATTAGATTTTTGAAAAAAAAGCATCTTAGTGACCATAAGCGACTTTTTTCAAAAGAATTAAGTAATGATTAAAAATAATACAGTCCCCAAACCTTTAAACGGTAGTGTAATTTTTTTTGTTTGTTAAATATTTCATAAATATACATATTTAAAAAGTATAACAATTTTCAGCACAGTTTGCACAGTTTTACTTCATAGAAAATTAAACATTGTAACTAGTGGTAATTTCGTTTACAAAAACTACGATGAAAAATGTTTGTTGACGAGCTTTTTCCATGACTAAAATGAGACAATGAGGTCAATAAATGATAACTGTGACCATATCAACATGCAATATCGTTGACGATAAAAGACGAAACTGAAATGTATTTTGAAAAATAAAAATGACCAAAATCTCTTTATTTTTTGTCAAATTCCTGTGTGCCGTTGCCAGATATCAGGAGTTCAAATCCCCAAATCAAAGCTTCTCAGTTAAAAGGATACTTTACTGGCTTGTGTTTTGCTTAATTTTGCTGTTTTAATAAAGAAACATAATGGAATTAGTGGAATTACTATCAGGAATTTCACTGTTATAATATATTCACTTTGTTTTTGACAAAATTTAACACGATACATAAGCAAATTATTTAGTGACAATAAGGCAAATGTCATTAACATTAATAGGCCCAAAACATCCACAAATTTGGATATTGTTGACTACTTATAAAATCAAAAAATTGTTTGATTTGAAAAATATTTAAATATTTTGCAGTGCCAATATTTTATTAGTGCTGACATCTTTGCAAACTGGGTGTCCCAGGTCAATCTCACCCATTTTTTTTTATCTGGCTTTTCTCAGCAGTCCAAAATCCAAGCAGGAGGCCATGGTGAGGTCGCCACCCGTGATGTCCCCCTCCAGCGCTGCACAGATGGACTCCAAACTGCCCAACCAGGGAAAGCAAGGGGGCGCCGGCAGCCAATCACAGCCGTCTCCTTGTGACCCTAAGTCGCTGAGTGGAAGCCACACACCCAAAGGTCCCCAAGGCCCCATAGGGAGTATGGGACTCAAAAATGGACAAGGCCTGAGTTCAGGCAACGGGGCAAAAGGCAAGATTAAAAGAGAGAGAAGCACTTCAGTGGAGTCATTCGAACAAAGGGATACAGGAACGCCAAACAATGAAGGGGACCAGAAAGGTAAATGAAATCTGATTTATGTATGTGAATTATGAAACTGAATAAGAGCTTGTGCATTCATAATGGATCATTCATTAAAGGGATAATTTACCACTATGGTTTTAGATGACATCTAGTGTGGTTTTAAGCATCTCCAATATCTTGTCTTACTATCTTGGTCAGGTAATTATATTGAGCGGTGTCATAATGTATAGTTATTTTTGTATCTCTGAATATTATGATCATCCTGTGGCACAGAATGATACTGTTACCACCTTGCTTTGACATTGCATGGATGTAAATTTTCTGCATTAGGCCCGTTCTCAGGAAATATAGCAGTTTCTGCTTACTTTTTTTTTTTTTCCTTTTTGTTTCATTCATTTAAAAAAAATGCTGAAATGGATGGTTCAAAAAAAAAAATTTGATGTTTATCTGCTTACCCCCAGGGCATCCAAGATGTAGGTGGCTTTGTTTCTTCAGTAGAACACAAACAAAGATTTTTAACTTGTACTGTTGCAGCCTGTCATATAATGCCAGTCAATGGGCACCAAACCTTTGAGAGTAAAAAAAACAAAAAAAAACATGCACAGACAAATTCAAATTAAACCCTGTGGCTCGTGACGATACACTGATGTCCTAAGACATGAAATGATCAGTTTGTGTGAGAAACTGAACAGTATTTATATACTTTTTTACCTCTGATTCACCGCTATGTCCTAGAGTCCTAAACATGTGATGTCCAATTGTTTCGTGTCTTAGGACATCAATGTATCATCACATGTTGGATCGCATGTTGTTGTTTTTTTTTTTTGTTTTTTTTTAAACTCTGAAAGGTTTGGTGCCCATTGACTGGCATTATATGACTGACAGGTTGCAACGGTTTGAGTTAAAAAAAAAAAAAAATCTTTGTTTTTGTTCTACTGAAGAAACAAAGTCTCCTACGTCTTGGATGCCATGGGGGTAAGCAGATAAAATTTTCATCTTTGGGTGAACTTTTAAGAAATAATATTAGTCTTACCTAGGCCAATGAACTGTATCACTGTAACCTGCATAACACAAATACGATTAGTGGTAAACCAAATTTTTGTTATTATTATTTAATGGCAATTTTTTTAAATACTACCTCTAATGCTTAAGGTTTTTTTTTTTGTTTGTTTTTTTTTTAATCGTCTCTAACCCTTAAGCACTACATTATGCAGCCCTCTCACAGTAGGGAATTAATTTACTTACATGTTTGGTTGTATCTGGTTATTTTGTTGCCGTCTTGTAATAAACCACACATTATAATTGGATAAATTTACATCACATAGAGGAAAAATTAATAAACATGATAATTATGTATTTTGCTTGGTGGGGCAAAGTATAAACAAGATAAAGTATTGATCTTTGCCTGATCTTTGTACTGATGCCCTGGTTGTTTTGGTTAGATTTTTTTTTTTGATTAATTCATTTCCAGAATAAAACTTACTTGATGATTTACTCACCTCCATGTCATCCAGGATGTTCATGTCTTTCTTTCTTCAGTTGAAAAGAAATTAAGGATTTTAAAGAGAACATTTCAGGATTTTTCTCTATATAGTGGAGTTCGATAGGAGTCAATGCGTTGAAGGTCCAAATTGCTTTCAGTGCAACTTCAAAGGGCTCTACACGATCCAAGGAAAGGACTTGCTTGACATGGGCGGAAGTACCGAACCAGTGTTTACAAAGCGAACATGCAAAGAAAGTCAAATGCCCTTTTCAAAAAAAAGCTACAACAATGTGGTATTATTTCGAAGTTGGAGGAGAAAAAAAGAGGGAGTTTTTGACCCGAGAACACAGATGAAGAACTAACCACGCATGACCTTTCCAACATGATTACGTATGCGTGATGTTGTAGATGAGCATTTGTGGTTAAAAAATATATGAATTTGTAATTTTCTTGGAAAATTACCAATTGTTTAACTAGATAAGACCCTTATTTCTCGGCTGGGATTGTGTAGAGCCCTTTGAAGCTCCATTGAAACTGCAATTTGGACCTTCAGCCTGTTTGCCACAATTAAAGTCCACTACGTGGAGAAAAATCCTAAAATGTTTTCCTCAAAAGCCTTCATTTTTTTTTATTTGACTGAGAAAAGAAATACATGAACATCTTGCATGACATGGGGGGGTGAGTAATTTATCAGGACATTTTATTCTGAAAGTGAACAAATCTATTAATAAGGGTTTTTGTATGCTTCTTGAACACGTTTAGTCTCGTGTCCATAAATGGAATAAGACAAAGCTCCATTATGAGTGACATTTTAATGACCCAGGATGCAAACGCACACCTTATCCCATGGGCCACACATTTTCGCTGGTTTTCTTGTCTCATGTACGCGTTTATGCGCATGTTTGCCCGCCTCCACAGGGCTGTGCTAAGGGTTGTAGTGGTGCATGAAGACATCCACACCCCTGTATGTTTTCTAGTGGCATCATCACAGGATAGGCCTGGTTTAGGAACACCAGGGAACAAACCATTTGGTTTGCTGAGTGAGGGGGAGCCACCTTGCTCCCCCCCCCCCCCTTTTTTTTTTTTTTTAGGATGGTGTGCATGACAGTCTGAAGGACCCCTGCTGGTTGTTAATGCCTCTGCATAAACATATTTCAGTGTGAGGCTCAGGCATTTTTCTGTTCTTTTGTTTTTGTTTCAGCGTTTACTTTTTTCCCTTTCCTGGTTAATTCTTGAGATGCAGCATGTAAAGAGCATTAAAGACTGTTTAAATGTTTAAAATGCTGATGTTGTCAGTTAAGTCAGAAATGGCTTGTCCAGAAGCAACCTGTTTGGTTTTCTTTGTGTACCAATGTGCTTGTGTGCTCACAGGGAGACAGCTTGTAGGGCTGTTTGGTGTGCGTGTTTGTGTTTGTTCAAGCTGTCGAGAGTTTGCTCTTGCCGTTTGAGCAGTGTGTGTGTGTGTTGTCTGTACACAGGAAGTCTTATATCTCCCCTTTTGACCTAACTGTGTCCTAGTTTCAGTGAGATGTTGTGGTCTGGGAACTAACCAGCTGGATAGACACTAACAATAGTGCTACTGTATTGTTTTTTTAAAACCTTATTCACACTGACAGTGATTCTTTTTTTGTTCCTCCTCAGTGAAGGTTTGCTGTTTGGTTGTTGTGGGTGTTTCTTTTAACTTCTGGATGTCATAATGTTATTGGTGGGCTGCACAAGTGGCTAAAAAATCTTTAAAATCTTTTGACAAGTATTTCCAATAAAAATAGGACTTTTTTTCTATTACAAAAATGTTATTTAGATCTCTTGTTAGGTTGTAGATATAAAATTGTCTATATATTTGTGTACATTAAGTGTTATATGTGTGCATTTCTGTGTCAAATGTAAGTGGCTGCGTTGCATACAGTTATTGTACTTTCACTTCCCCAAAACTTAGTTGAGAAACTGGCCTGTGGTTTCATGACATTTTAATGGTGACTAAGAACTTTCTACGTGTCCAAGAAAAGTTTTCTTCTTTTTTTCTGAGAAGAGCAATGTGTGTATTTTTGGCTGCAAGTTATCCACAGTTTGTTTTAAGTCATCCTGACTCCTTTAAAAGTTTCAGAGCTGCCTGGATTAGTCAACATGGCATGAGGAGAGGATGCCAAAGGATAGCCCAGCACTTTCCAGACAACTATGGAATTTATAATGAATAGAAATGCACAGTGTATTCATGCAGGTGTAAAACTGTTGCTCAGAAAGACTAAACCTAAGTCTGGTACTGCATTACATTGCCATTGGTGATAAGGTTCCATTTTCTATCCACCTCTGTGTTTGAGAAACAACCCCACAATTTAGTAGTAATGTACTCCACAGCAGTAGAAATTGTATGATGGTAATCTTGCTCTTCTGTCTCTCTAAAGAAATGGGCAGTAGAGCGAAAAGGTTATGTGTTGGAGAGCGGCGGTTGCCCTACAGCGGCGCAGATTGGTGTTCAGGGGGAGAAAGTGATGAAGACGACCCAGGATTCTTCAGTATGTAGTTTTAGTATTTCATTTTTGTTTGTAATAAAATAAATTCAGAATGTTTTTATTGTAATGTAGGTATATAACTCTTAATGAATCTCTTGAGATGTGTGTAACAAATATACTTATATATATATATATAATATATATATATAATTATAATTTTTTTTTTGCACCCTTAGATTCCAGATTTTCAAATAGGACAATTTTTGAAATACCACCATCTCATTTTCAATAAACTGACCCTTATGACTAGCTTTGTGGTCCAGGGTCACATATTAAGTCTTACTGCAACAGAGTGATTGGCAAAATGTATTCTATATTTTGCTTATGCTATGTGATATCTATAATGCCTATTATGTTTTACACAGATTGTGACATAAAGCCAGATCCAGGTGCTCTTTCCGCCTCTACACCTACACACAATACAGTTGGAGGACAGAGCACAGCGTCTGAATTAGGGAGTGGGCAGAAACCAGGGTCAAAGGTCGTTTACGTCTTCACCACAGAGATGGCCAACAAGTAAAGATTTCCTATTTGTTCTTTATTATTGGTGCTTGTCATAGAATTGTGAATGTGTGCTAATGTTTTGAAACTAGATGCCATTTAGCAGGTGCACTGCTAAAATGCTGCTATTTTGTTAAATCATAGTGCCATGGTTGTCAGTTCAAAGAACCAAATGCCACCATCACTATCTCTCTCTTTCTGATTTCCTTTTTGCTGAGCTAGGAAATGTCTAAAAGTAGCAGTTGTAAAAGATGAAAGCGTTTGAGTGCTGACAGCAACATGTTTGCCTAAGCTAGACCCTCAGATGGCAGATATTAGAATGCCAAATGTTAGTGACAGGATGTGTCAAAAACTTTGTCAGACGTTATGACCATATCGAAAGTCTCCCACAGAGCAGTGCCATTACTGCTTTGCCATCACACTAGATTGAGGACTGAGCCTAGTGTCAATTTCTGTGACTGTTTGTTGGTCTTTTTCTAGTGCTGCTGTGAATGTCCAAGCTGCATGGACAGTCACTGTACCCATTACTAGTGTGCAATGTATTGGGAGTGAAATAAATTAAAATAATTACACACTTCAGCTTCTAAATTAGACATTAAAGAGAAGGCTATTTTTTTTTTTTTTTGTCAGAAGAGTTGTGCAAAGCTTGACTGTGACTATTTTCTTCCCATCTCAGAGCGGCAGATGCAGTCATAACGGGACATGTAGACAACATCATCACTTACCACATGAATAATATCTCTAATGGCAAGGGTGGAAAGCCCCAGCTCCCCCTGGTAAGAAAGGACATCAATAAGTTGTGCTTGCACTAAATGTCAAAAATGTTTGCTTACTAAATGTCAGGATTTTCACACATGCATTCAAATTGTTTTGTGTCTGTTTTAGAACAATCAGATTGGGTCCCTAAGAAGTGACACTAAACAAGTAGTTCCGTCCCAGCAACAGCCCTCATCTCTCGCCAGTGATCAGAACCACCAAGGAGCCTCTAAAGTAGCGCAGTCAGGCCAGCAGCAACAACCTCAAGCGCAACCCACCCAACCTCAGCAACCAACCCAGGGGGCAAAACCGACTAGCCTGCCTCCAGACAATGCACCTTCAGCTGGTATGGACTCTAAGAGCCTCCCCAGCAGTAGCCCACAGGATGGTGCTGGATCCCATGATGGTAGCAACTCTGCAGGGACACCTGGTAGCCAGGCCTCCAACCAGCCTCCCAATGCTGGCCCTCCACAGAGCTTCCCATCGCTAGATTTACCTAAAGGGGCAGATGCTAAGCTCACAGCTCAGCACCACCAGCAGCTGGCTCATGAAATAATGTCTAGCATGGGGGACAACCCTGAGGGCCTTTCCCAAGAGCAACTTGAACACAGGGAACGTTCCTTACAGACTTTACGTGATATACAGCGGATGCTCTTCCCAGATGATAAGGACATGGCTTCCATGGGCCAAGGAAACATGGTTGGACCCCCGCCCAATTCTGTAATGATGGAAGGAGGGCCCAAGAAAGTAGAACAAGGGCCTCTCCAAGCCATGATGGCCCAGTCAAAAAGTCTTGGGAAGCCAGGTGGTCCAGGGGGACCACGTCCAGATGGGCCTCCCTTCGGTCCACCTGGTCCTAGAGACATGCCATTTTCTCCAGATGATCTTGGACCTCCTCCACCAGGTCCAGGACCTATGAACTCACATCCAGGTCCTGGTGGAGAGCATGGAGACCATATGACCCCAGAGCAGATGG
The DNA here is from genome assembly GCA_033026305.1 of Cirrhinus molitorella. Lineage (NCBI taxonomy): Eukaryota > Metazoa > Chordata > Actinopteri > Cypriniformes > Cyprinidae > Cirrhinus > Cirrhinus molitorella. The sequence goes on from CM065120.1 coordinate 34,089,294, forward strand.
CCTGGCTAAAACTACAGCAAGAGTTCTATGAGGAGAAAAAGCGCAAACAGGAGCAAATGCAGCATAGGCCAATGGGAGACATGATGCTTCATCAGGGTGGACCTAGAGGAATGATGCGAGGCCCACCGCCACCCTACCAGATGAATCCTGGAGAGGTGTGGGGCCCTGGTGGCCCTGAACCATTCCCTGATCAGATGAACATGGGCCCCAGAGGGATGCATCCACACATGCAGAGGATGCCTGGCTTCCCTGGCATGATGAACCCTGACATGGAGGGAGGGCCCAATACTATGCCCAGACCTGGAATGAACTGGCCTGATGATATGCCAAAAATGGGGGACGGGAGGGGATTCCCTCCTGGGCAAGGCATGTTTGGAGGTCCAGGTGGAAGGGTGGAAAGATTCCCCAATCCTCAATCTGTACAGGAGGCTATGTTCCATCAAGGTATGGGTGATAAACAAGGCATGGGTTTGACGCCTGGCATGATGATGGAGATGAATCGAATGATGGGTAATCAAAGACCCATGGAGCCTGGAAACGGAGGTGGCATGATGTTTCCCAGAATGCCAGGTGATGGTCCCATGAGCCCCTCCTCAAGAATGGAGTTTGTGAAAGGTCTCGGTCGAGACATGAATGAATTTGGCATGGGACCTGGAAACCTCAATGTAAACATGGGCCCTAGCCCTCAGATGATGCCCCCTAAAATGAGAGAACCACCAATGAACCTTAGTCCAGAGGAAATTATGAAGATGAGGCAAGGTGGAGGTCCAATGCCTGACAATGTAGTTCCTTCACAGAGAATGATGCAGGGGCCTCCTTTCCCTGACCAGCCCCATGCAGGAGACCTCAACATGGGACCCAACCGACAATACATGGGTCCCCAAGGCCCTGGAAATCAAAGAGGTCCCAGAGGCGAGCCACCCTTTGGACCTGACCAAAGAGGAGTTAATGTGGGTGGAAATGGTCGACTTAGTCACATGCCTCCTTTACCACCGAACCAGGCTCCCAACAGCTCAGGGCCTCCACCTGGCCAGAGAAATATGAGTCGTAAGCCCTCAGACCTGAATGTCCAGTCTGGCCCTGCAAACTCGCCCAACATCAATGTCAACCCGCTAAAGTCACCAACACTGCGGCAGGTCCAGTCACCAATGCTGGGCTCACCATCAGGTAACCTCAAGTCTCCACAGACACCGTCCCAGCTGGCTGGTATGCTGAGTGGACCATCAGCTGCAGCAGTAGCAGCAGCGGCAGCCATTAAATCTCCTCCCATGATGGGCTCAGCAGGGGCATCACCCGTCCATATGAAGTCTCCTTCACTTCCTGCCCCTTCCCCTGGCTGGACGTCATCACCCAAGCCACCCATGCAAAGCCCAGGAATCCCTCAGAACAAGCCTCCCCTTAGTATGACATCACCAAATATGATGGGCAGTGTAGAGCAAGGTACAGTGACAATTCCTGCCTAACAAATGTCATTATTAATCATTGGCAGACATTGGAATATTGAACAGACATTTTGCTGACTATAAGTTTGCATGTACATGCATGTACCAACCCTAATCAGTCTACTAATACAAATGTCAAATAAAAGGTCATTGGTAAAAGCTCTTCTTCCATTATTAAACATCTTTTCTTTTAACCTGGTCTGCCCTCTTCTGTTCGCAGGTGGTAATCCTCCTCCCTCAGCTCCTCCCTCCAGTAGTTCCACAAGTCAGCCAGGTGGCATGAACGTGCCAGGAAGTCTTCCATCCAGCAGCCCCTACACAATGCCCCCAGAGCCAACGTTATCCCAAAACCCTCTTTCTATCATGATGTCCCGCATGTCCAAGTTTGCCATGCCCAGTTCAACACCCCTCTACCATGATGCAATCAAAACAGTGGCTAGCTCTGATGATGACTCGCCGCCCGCTCGATCACCAAACCTGCCATCAATGAACAACAGCATGCCCGGTAATGTCTAATAAGAGTTGCAGTAGTTTTTATAGTGCCATTTTCTGGAGGCCTTTTCCGCTAAATGTTTTTGTTCTTTTATAGGTATGGGTGTGAACCATCACCCGGGTCATCCTCGAATGATGACGCCCAACTCTTCTGGCCCCATGCCTTCCCTCAGCCCAATGGGGATGAACACTATGGGCTCCCAGCCACTTTCCCATGGCATGCCAAACCAGATGCCCTCGCCCAATCCCATGGGCCCTAATATGCCGCCTCATTCTGGGCCCATAGGTCCAGGCATGATACCTCACGGTATGATGATGAACCCAGTCTCCCAAGACCCCGGCATGGGCAACAACCAGATGATGTCACAGGGGCGTATGGGTCTTCCTCACCGAGGACAGGGCTTCCCTCCAGGACAGTCGCCTCCACAGCAGGTCCCCTTTCCTCACAACGGTCCTGGGCACCAGGGTGGCTTCCCTCATGGAATGGGTTTCCAGGGAGAAGGGGGCCCATTGGGCAGGATGGGCAATATGCCTCATGGACCTGGTGGTGAGCCAGGCATGTGTAAACCTAACACTCCCGGAGGCCAGGAGTTTAACAACATGCCGGGCGTCTTCAACGACTCGGATCTACACGAGGTCATGCGACCAGGTGCATCAGGTATCCCCGAGTTTGACCTCTCTCGAATTATCCCTTCTGAGAAGCCTAGCCAGACACTGTCCTACTTCCCTCGTGGTGGAGACGCCCCTGGTGGGAAGCCACCACACCCGTCTGGCCCACCTGGCTTCCCCCAAATGCAGGGGATGATGGGTGAGGGCAATCCGAGGATGGGCCTCCCCATGCAGGGAATGGGTGGTCCTCCTGGCCCTGGACATATGGGACCACAGGACATGCCCATGGGTAATCCAGGCCACAACCCCATGAGACCCCCAGGGTTCATGGGTCAGGGGATGATGGGGCCACAGCACAGGATGTTGTCTCCTGGCCAGCAGCCAGGCATGATGGGAGGCCCCGGAATGATGCAAGGAAAGGAACGGCCGATGTACAACCACCCTGGTCCTGTGGGCTCTCCTAACATGATGATGTCACTACAAGGGATGAGCGGCCCTCAGCAGACTATGATGATGCCCTCTCAGATGAGGCCTCGAGGAATGGCAGCCGATATGGGCATGGGATTTAACCCTGGCCCAGGGAACCCTGGGAATATAATGTTTTGAGCCTCCTCTACAGTTATGAACAGTCGGGAAACTGTGTAACCTGTGAAATAAAAACCTTCGTAACGAAAGACAAAAAGAAACTCTGTGTGGAAACCGGGACATTTTCTGTGCACATATACACCCTGACGCCTGGTTAGAACAAGGTTTATAGCTTACACAGTGATGGGTGTCCATCACATACACATGGATGTGTTCACAGGGAACCTTCTCCAATGGTAATGTCATGTAACAGGTGGAAGTGTGAGAAGCTATTCGTGCTTTCCTCAAAGTTGGGCTCAGGTCCGGCACCGTTTGGAAGGGACTTTTTTTCGATAACTTGGGAATGTATATGGAATTTACAAGACCGACTCGCGTCGAGGATATTTGTTTGACATTGTGGACGAGATGCCACATATAAAGTCTACAGCAAACCAAGTATGAACGTTTAGGGGCTTCGTTGTACTTTTATACATAGGTGGAAACCAAGAAAGATTGTTGGAGAAAAAAAAAGTCCAAGAACTGAAACATGAAAGTGGAAAAAGTCAAGGAACATTTTGTCACAAGGTGCACCGTCTTGGCTATATGTTTACATCTCATCGCATCACTTCCCTCCAAACAGGAAATGCTCTTTGTATGTGTGTACTGTACTTGTGTTGTTAAAGGGATTCTACCAGTGATTTCTATAGGTTTTTTTTTCATCTTCATTTGTAAAGGGGGGATTGAGGTGGTTGTTTGTGGACGGTAGGTGACACAACAGCACCACAAAATACTGTGTACTGTGGGGCGTACAGAATATTTTAAATTTAATTTTCTTTGCTACTCCAGTGTATGATAAAACCAAACTAAGACCTCATACAGATCATAGTATTATTAAAAAAGCACAAACAAGAATTAACTGTAAAGAATAAAGTGTTTTCTTTTCTCCTTTTTTTTTAATTGTAGAGAAAAACACTTTGACAGTCATTAGGAGCAGTAATCCGATGTATGCAGTGTGGTCTCCCGTTCCTGTTTTAGAAACTTCTGTAAGCTGGTCTGGGTACAGGTGAGGGTGACTGTGGAGGGGCATTTTGAACCCCCATAAACCAGCACTCAGTTCTGCAGTGACGCTCAGGCTACTGTCTGCATATCCGACGAGGACTGCAGTCAGGCTGTCGCTGTTTGCCACCACTGCGGAATACATTGAAAAGATTTTTTTTTAATTGCTTGGCTGTGTACAGCTATACAGTGCAGCGCTGAAAACATCTGAGCTACTGGAGGGTGGGCTTTTTCTTTCTTTTTTTTTTGTAGAAAACAAATGATTATTAAAACAAAAACAGAAAAAAAGCTAATAGGTTGTCTTCTTGTCCCTGCCCCTCCTGTGTTGATGCTCGTCATGTGTAACTCCATTGAATTTGGTACTGAACCACTTCCTAAGGCTGGGCTGTGGTGTTGGACGACAAATAAAATATATTGTTTGGTATAAAGAGTCTCAATGCCTTTGTGTGTATCCTATGGCTATTAATGGTCTTCGTCTGCCCCCTAGTGGCAGGTTATGCTTTCCTTGAAAAATTTGGACTACCAGTTGCACAAAGCCAACAAGACATGATTATGTGGGGTCTGTTATTTGTATTTGATGATATTTTCCATAAGGTGATCACCCCTGCATTTTTGAGCAGTTAATTTTACCTTAAATGAATTGCAGGTTGCTTTTCATAAAACCATCAGGTAAATCACAAAATGCAATTACTTCGGATTTACTGAGAATCCCCATTTTGCATTTTGTATGTAAAATGTTCAAATCTACACTACAAGTCAGAATTTTTATTTATTTATTTATTTTTTTTAAGACTCTCTTGCTCACCAAGCCTGCATTTATTTGATCTAAAGTACAGCAAAAACTGTAAAATTCTGAAATAATTTTACTATTTAATGAACAGTTTTCTATTTGTTTTCAATTTTAAAATGGAATTTATTCCTGTGATCAAAGCTACATTTTGCTGATTTGGTGTTCAAAAACATTTTTTAATTAATATTATCAACATTTGAAAAAGTTGAGTACCCCTTTTTTTTCAGGATTCCTTGATGAATAGATGATCCAAAGATCAGCATTTAGAAATTATAGAAAGTAATACTTTTATTTAGCAAGAATGCTTTAAATGATCAAAAGTGATGATAAAGACATTTATAATGTTAAGAAAGATTTCCATTTCAGATAAATGTTGTTCTTCTGAACAAAGAAACCTGAAAAAATTACACTTAGCTGTTCAACATAATAATAATAGTAATAATAATAATAATAATAATAATAATAATAATAATAATAATAATAATAATAAATGTTTTTCGAGCAGCAAATCAGAATATTACAATGATTTCTGAAGGATTATGTGACTGGAGTAATGATGCTAAAATTTAGCTTTGAAATCACAGGAACAAATAACATTTTAAAATATATTCAAATAGAAAGCAGTTATTTTAAATGGTAAAAATATTTCAAAATTTTACCGTTTTTGCTGTACTCTGGATCAATGCAGGCTTGGTGAGCAGAAGAGACTTAAAAACATTACGAGTCAAAAGTTTTTAAACGGTAAAATGTTTAGTGTACGTTTACAGATTCTATATAGCCTGCTTATGGATGTGGCGGATTTACAGGATGAATGTAATGCGGCTGAGCATGTTTACAAACACCAGCTTCAGGTGAGCAGATGTAGTGAACTATGAGCAAAAATTATAAATGGTATATGTCAGTGTGCATTTATCTCATTTCAGATATAAGCAACATTTTAAGCTATGTAGCCTTGATGCTAATTGTTTATTTGTATATGTAATGAAATCGTGCTTGACTGACCATGGCTTGACTCCTGGAAGCGGACCAGTGCTACTCCAACCTCAGTGTCTTTTAGCAGGTTCTTTCAAAATGTATGTTTGCTGTATGTGGCGCGATAATGATCCAGCACGTGTTTCTATCAAACTTATGGTGGAGAGTGCTCCTCATTACAGGGCTAATTTTAGCCGATGTTAGCTGAGATTTAGCAGCTGCCACAAGGAGAGTAGTTTACTTACTTGGTCCCTATTTATCTACGAGCGCAAATTTCAGTGTCAGGATGAAAACATTATCTTAGTTTACACCAAGCTTTACTGACTAGCATAATATTGTAGTGGCGGGTGATTGCGCCATCTAGTGGAACCAGAGATATAATGTAATTTGATATTTCATTGCCTAGGGTTTTGTATATGGATGTTGTTCTGGTGGACTTATTACAGAACTATTATATTTAGAAAAAAATGACCCATGTTTGTTCTACCGAAGTGTGTGCTGACATTTTTAGTTAGATTTTGTGCATTTTCACTGCAGCATACATTGATAACATTTTTAAAAGCTGATACAAATTAAGAACAACCACACCTTATTTTACAAATACAGGATTACAAATATGAATACAAAAGTTAAAACATTGTTTTACATTCCTTTGTTCTTTCATATTTCAGGCATAATATACACAATTGAGCTCAGTTCAAGATCTCTTCACCGCAGATTTTCACAGTTTAAATCACTGTTGAAGTGATTTGATTTTATCAAATTAGATGCAACCTTTTTCTTTAGAGCTGGCTTGAGTCTCTGGATTTACAGTAATGTTTCCATGTTTGCAATAGTTCAGCTCACATTCGTATCTCTCCATTGTCTTTTTACCCAAAATGGGTTGTGCAGTTGCAGTAAGTGTTCAAAATGCAAAATGTCCATTTCAAATGGTTGTCTCAATGTTCGTTGTCCATTTGAGAAGTGCATTTGACCAAGAAAGTAACCTGTTAATTTTCTTATCAGCAGTGCAGAATATTTTCATACTGCGAAGATCAGCAAATACAAAGTATAATATAAACATCAAGAAATCACCTGTAAGATAATTTACCAATGAGGAGGAAAATAATAATCCAAAGTTAAAGTAAAAAAAACAAACAAACAAAAAAAAAAAAAACCCACAAACATCTCATCAGTGCATAATCATGCAACAGTGCATTATTACAGTAAAACTGTTGTGTAATATGATGCATTTCAGATTAAAAACCGAATATTCATTGAGAAAAGGTCCAATGCATTAGTACAAATGAAAAATAAAAGTTTCTGGTTTTTAAATTTTAATGAAAAATTATGAAGATAAGCATTCATTATCAAAGCTCGTTTCTGCCACTGAATAAAAAATCTAAAAAGGTTATAGTGACTTTTTATCTCCCTATTATTTTTTTCTTGCAATTCTGACTTTTTTTCTCAGAATTATGAGTTACAAAGTCAGAATTGCGAGATACAAACTCGTAATTCTGAGAAATAAGCTTACAATTGCATTTGCAAGTTGTCAAAGTTGTTTTTGTGCAATTCTGACAATTTTTTTCTGAATTGTGAGTAAAAAAGTCAAATCTGTGAGTGTCTTACCATTCTGACTTTATAACTCACAAATGCAAGTTTATATTGCAATTTTGACTTTATAACTCACAATTCTGAGTTTATCTCAGTTCTTAGAAAAAAAGTCAGAATTGCGTGTTAGTAGCACACAATTCTGAGGGAAAAAAATTGCATGAAAAAGTCAGTTTCAAAATATCACAAATTGCGAGATACAAATTACATTTGCGAGAAAAAGTCAGACGCAGTTCTAACTTTATAACTTGCAACTGAGAAAAAATCTGAATTGCAAGATACAAACTCACATTTTCAGGAAAAAAGTCCGAATTGCGAGATACAAATTCACATTTTCGGGAAAAAAGTCAGAATTGTGAGATACAAACTCGCATTTTTTGGGAAAAACATCAGAATTGCGAGATACAAACTTGTATTTTTGAGTAAAAAGTCAGAATTGCAATATACAAACTCACATTTTTGAGAAAAACAGTCAGAATTGCGAGATACAAACTTGCATTTTCAAGTAAAAAGTCAGAATTGCGAGATACAAACTTGCATTTTTGAAAAAAAAAAAAAATTGCGAGATACAAACTCGCATTTTCAAAAAAAAAAAAAAAAAAAAAACGAATTGCGAGATACAAACTCGCATTTTCAGGAAAAAAAGTCAAAATTGCAAGATAAAAATTCACATTTTTGAGTAAAAAGTCAGAATTGTGAGATACAAACTCCCATTTTTTTTTGGAAAAATCAGAATTGTGAGATACAAACTTGCATTTTCAAGTAAAAAGTCAGAATTGCGAGATACAAACTCCCATTTTTTTTGGAAAAATATCAGAATTGCGAGATACAAACTCGCATTTTCAAAGAAAAAAACAGAATTGCGAGATACAAACTTGCATTTTCGAGAAAAAAGTCAGAATTGTGAGATACAAACTCCCATTTTCAGGAAAAAAAGTCAAAATTGCAAGATACAAATTTGCATTTTTGAGTAAAAAGTCAGAATTGTGAGATACAAACATTTTTTGGAAAAATATCAGAATTGTGAGATACAAACTCTCATTTTTGAGTAAAAAGTCAGAATTGTGAGATACAAACATTTTTTGGAAAAATATCAGAATTGTGAGATACAAACTCTCATTTTTGAGTAAAAAGTCAGAATTGTGAGATACAAACTCGCATTTTCGAGAAAAAACAGAATTGCGAGATACAAACTCGAGATAGACTTTATTTCTCGCAATTGCGAGTATATATTTTGCAATTTTGACTTTAGTCAAAATTGTGAGTTTGTATCACGCAATTCTGAGGAAAAAAAAGTCAGAATTGTGAGATAAAGTCGCAATAACTTTTTAGTTTTTTTTCAGTGGCGGAAACGGGCTTCCATAATTTATTTGTTTAGAATAAGTTGTTTTGATTTCATGTTGACTTTTTTTAAAGTTGAATATTTTTCTATATGCATCACTCACTCGTGTTATGCATTTGTATTGCTTGCAAATGTGTGAACCGATATTCTGGCTCAGTCTATCAGACAGCAATAAAGTAAATGTGTTAGGTCAAGTGCAAAATCATGTAGCAGATTTATGACTAGTCAAACTATTCAACCCTTTGCTATACTGCAAGGTCGTCTGGTCTCAAGCGGCTGCTGGTCCCGCTACTCTTGCTAAACCTTCGCTTGTCCTCATCAAATTCACTGCTTAGAAACGAAGGCGAGGCACACGAGTTGGGCGTCTCTGTAGGTGTGTGTGAGAAGCTCAAGAAGTTGACCCCTAGGTAGTCTTGACCTCGATGGCGTTCGGTGACCATGTTTGCTGAGTTTTGCTGGTGCGCCAGTCGGTCGTGAAAAGGCGGGCAGGTTGGGTGTAGAAGCGAGTGTGCGTGTGTCTGTATGGTAGGGGAAGATGGTGGTGTTGTCAGGCACTGGTTGAAGTCGGGAGGTGGAGTGCAGGCTCGGTTCGGTGTGGACGGGTTTGGTGAGACTGCAGCCACAGTGGATGGTGTATTCGGGCGATGTTTGGAATCCTCATATTTTTGCAAACAACGCTTAAACTGCTTCCATGCCAAATGATACAGTTCCACGACACTGAGCAACAGCGACACAGCTGCTACCACTAGCATAAACACAATGAACACGTTCTTCTCCGTAGGTCTCGAGATGTAGCAGTTGACCGGATGCGGACACGGAGGGGCTCTACACACGTAGAGCGCATTAAGGAAGACTCCATAGATAAGATACTGGACTACAATGAAAATCACCTCCATTACAGTGCGAATGAGGATGCTCAGTACGTACGTTTGTAGCAAAGCTCCCCTTAATCGCACTTTCCCACCTCCGCCTTCGTCCTCCTTCCCACAGTTCTTGTCTTCCTCTGGGTACTTCTCTCCGTCTCGGTCTGTTTGTGCTCCTTCTTCTTCCTGCTTTTTCCTCCTCTTCTCCTCTCTGCGGACACTGTGCATCGCGTGTCCCATGTAAATGAGAGAAGGTGTGGATACAAACACAATCTGGAGCACCCAGAAGCGGATATGTGCAATGGGAAAGGCTCGATCATAACAAACGTTCTCACAACCGGGCTGCTCCGTGTCGCAGGTGAAGTCTTCCTGCTCGTCGCCCCACGAGGACTCGGCAGCTGTGCCCAGGACCAGGATCCGGAAGATGAAAAGAATGGTGAGCCACACCTTTCCCACCGAAGTGGAATGTTCCTGGACTTCTTCTAGAAAGTTCCCAAGTAGACTCCAGTCAGCCATGACTAGTCAGAAGAGCCTGAGGAAAAAACGGTAGTGTGAATGAAGGGAAGACTTATCCTTTACTAAATAACTTTCATGCTGTAAAAGTTCATGTCTTTTGTTGTACATACTTCTTGTGCTAAACTAGGGGCGCCCAAACTCGGTCCTGAAGGGTTTAGCTCCAACTTGCCTCAACACACCGGGCAGGATGTTTCTAGTATGCCTAGAAAGAGCTTGATTAGCTGATTCAGGTGTGTCTAATTGGGGTTGGAGCTAAACTCTGCAGGGCACCGGCCCCCCAGGACTGAGTTTTGTGAGCACAACAGTAATGTTCAAACGCCTATGACAAGCATGTAAAAATATTAAAAATAACTGAATCATTATTATTTAATTTCTTTTTTGTCTTGTTTACAGCCAAAATATATATAAAAAAATAATAATAAATGAAGTAAATAATTCTTTTTTTTTTTGTTTTCAGAAAGTCAAAATAAGTGACTTTTTGCTTAGAACAAGCAAAATAATCTGCCAATGGGGTAAGCAAAAAATCTTATTTCAAACAGAAAACAAGATAATTTATCTTACCCCATTTGGGAGATTATTTTGCTTGTTTCAAGCAAAAACACTTAAATTTTGACAAGAATTTTTACTTCTCTAGGAAAACCTTCTTGATTTAAGAAAAATATATTATAAATATATTATTAAGAGATATTTTGGCTAGAAAAAAGACAAAAAATCTAAAAAAAGAAAAGCATTTTTTGCAGTGTACCAATAAGCAAAACTTACTTTAGATAAACTAACATTTGTGTTTTTTTCTCATTGCTGAAGTGTGTTGAACTTTCTTTTCCTACAGTTCCACTGTAAAGATGATTTATTTTTCCTTTAGGCTTATTCACTTAATTTCATTTTGGTGTGAAAGGGCTTTTACATTAGCTAAGAATAAATCTTTTTATATTAAAAACAAACAAGCAAGCCCTGCCCAGATTTAAAAAGTAATGCAAAAGTAATGTAACACATTACTTTCCATAAAAAGTAACTAAGTAACGTAATTAGTTACTATTTTAGGGAGTAACGCAATATTGTAATGCATTACTTTTAAAAGTAACTTTCCCCAACACTGGTGGCAACACAGCATTTGACCACTGGATTTGCAAAAGGGTTTCAACATTGCATCAGCTACTGATGAACATATTAATTTTATTTGAATTATCACTCTGTAGGTTTTTTTAACCATGTATTATTGTGTCTTTGGAAAGCTTTTGCCTCTTATACTCATTAAAATGCAACGTTATTTCTTATTTACAAGCAATGCAGACATTCCCAAACTTGTTGTCATCGAAACCTTATTCACCAATTATATTTACTTTAAGTACCCCTGAGATTTTAAATGAAATATTTCAATAATTAAGTATCACATTTGCATGTTCATGGTTTTTTTGATGTTGATTAATGGTCACATGGCATGCAGGTAAAAAAAAAAATATTTCGTCTTTTTAGTAAGTGTTTTATTTTAATTGTTATTTTAAAACAAAGACTAATGAAACACAATGACGGTTCACTCCTATACTTATGAATGGGAGAAACTGCAACGCGCAATATGGAGGAATAGTCCCACCTTCTAAATGAAAGAGACAAATTTCCCATAGAAACCTGAGGCTAGACCAGCCAATGCGTCATAAGTACGTTATAAACTCCAACAACTTTTATTATTTTCACACAAAGTATGATTTATAAGGCCAGAGTTTAGATTTACAAAATCAAAATTTTGCTAAATATTATGACTTTAATGTTTCGGGATTTGAAAACTGGTAGTTTTGAATGTTAGCGTCACATATACAGCTTCATATAAATTAGTTTTCTTACTAAGTGAAATTACAGTTTGACAAAACAGCTCAAACCCTCGTACAAGAAAGATAAAATATCAAATATATATTTATCACTTTTGCATTCGTTAATACTGTAATATCAGGTAGGGTTAGGGTTGGATTGGTGTAGGAGATATTTCCAACATGATGAGCATTAACTTTTAGTGACATTCTTGTACCACCACAATGCATACCTAAAGCAACGTAATAAAAATGCAGCAATACGTGCCTGTACCAATGTAATAGGACAAGTCAGAATTGTGCTTTTATCATACAATTCTGACTTTATAATTCACAATTGTGAGTTTGTATCTCACAATTCTGAGGAAAAAAAAGTCAAAATTGCGTGTTTGTATCACGCAGTTCTGACGTTAACTTGCAATTGCGAGTTTATATCACAATTCTGTGGAAAAAAATGTCAGAATTGCGAGTTTGTACCGCAAACTTTTTTCTCAGAATTGAGGTATAAACCTGAATTGTGAGTTTTTATCTCGCAATTCTGATTTTGTAATTCGCAATTGCTAGTTTATATCTCGCAATTCTGACTTTTTTCCTCAGAATTGTGAGATCTAAAGCTGCAGTAACCTTTTTAAAACATTTTATTCAGATGCAGAAATAGGTTTCCATAACTTATTTCTTTAGTATACCGTGTTTTGATTTCATGTTGACTTTTTTAAAAGTTGGCCACAGTCACGTATTGAATGCACATTTTAACGTCACTCACTGAACATTTCACTTTGAAACTGGCATGAAACGTGCAGTAAAGTTTGTAATATCTGCGTTGCAGAAATGTCGCCATAAGCAATGCGTTAAATATTTCACCTACAAATGAAAAATTAACTTGCCCTCATGTCATTCAAAACCTGTGTGACTTCATAAACTGGAAGGCAATGGTAAACAAAACAGTTTTGTTACCAACATTCTTCTAAATACATTATTTTGTGTACTGCAGAAGAAAGTAAGTCATACAGACTGTAGGACGACATGAACGTGAATAACCAGTGGGTGAACTATCACTTTAACTAGTTATCCTTCATAACCTGAAACTGAAAAACTACCACACTAGTTGTTTACGCAAACACCACTTACATTAATATGCTAACACAGTGCCAAAAGTTGCCAAAACAATTTAGGAAGATACTGAAAATAACTATTTAAGGCCTGTTTAAGTGTCTTTGCACTGTGGTCAGCTCTTGACACAAATGTTTCACAAAAGCTGATATTATGTGACTCACAGGCTGCATTCAAAATATTGTCTCTGCTACATTAATATATTAAAATAATGCTAGTTGTATGTTACTTTGAACTCTGCCGTAGATAATGTAGTCATATACTACAGACACTACACTGCCTAGTGCCTTCTCGTTCTATTATAAAACAAGGACAAAGAAGCCAAACACGCAGCGACTGTATATTTGGCCTGTGGTTGTGTGTGTAGATTTCTGTTCTTTAATACAAACTTTTTTCCCACACACTCAGTGCTGGGAGTCTGGGAAAAGAATTTGAGGAACCTACAGCTAAAAATAAGCAAAGAAGTAGATGTTTAGTGCCGTTTGTCTTTTCTGGGTATTAGATGGTTGAGCATTTCCTGTTATCGTTTTAAAGCAATGGTCAATATTTTCACAAAGTAAAATTACATTGCATGCGTTTAAAACAAAGCAGTACAACATGGTACTGCATTATATTAAGAGATTTTTAGTCTCCAGCACACAGTATTAAAAAATAGCAGAATTAAGTCCTAACTTAAGTTCTAAAGCTTATCAAATTTAAATGTCATGGGAAATGTGCTATTCTAAATATTCCATCATGTGTGTCATTGCTGACTTTTTGAATTTTGGTGGTACTTGTGTACCAGTTACACAGTGTAACAATGTTCTTTATTGGTCTCTCTCTCTCCCACTGGATTAATGCAAAGTTTAGCATCAGTTTCAGTCCTCAAGGGGATTTATGGGAAGAGGGAGCCTAGAATACTCTAATCGCTTTAACATGAGAACTTGGGCAAGACTGTGTGTTTAAGGAACAGTTTGTCTGTGGGAAGCACTGAAAAATGTTTGGATGTAAATGTAACTGACGAAACGCACAGTGTAAACAGACCATATTCGGTTCCACCCTGCCAGAAGTTTATCAGTCTGGACCTTGATGCCCCACTAGGAGTATTTTAAGAATATGTTTCAGCAAAGAGGGAGGTTTTCAGCCTTTATCAACTTCCTTCTCTAAAGTTCACATGCAGAAGAATAGGTTCATTTAGAGTTGTATTTCTATAATATTATTTGCAACTATGTTCAGCTTTATTGTTATTGCTATGTTGTGGATTCAGTCTACCAGTTAAAAGTTTTTTTTTATGTTTTTGCTTTTTTTTTTTTTAAAAAAAGCCTCTTCTGCTCACCAAGCCTGCATTTATTTGATACAAAATACAGCAAAAGAAGTAATATTGTAAAAATATTTTTACTATTTATAACAGCCACTTTCTATTTGAATATATTTTAAAATGTAATTTATTTATGTGAGTCTGTATAATTATTTTTTTGTTATTGTTTTTTAATACTTTTATTTAGCAAGGATGCTTTCATAATGTTAAAAAAACACAAATACAAAAATACACATTTCATTTCACATTTCATATCAGATTAATGCTGTTCTTCTGAACTTTCTATTCATCAAAGAAACCTGAAAAAAAAATCTACCCAGTTGTTTTCATATTAATAATAATAGTTTTTTGAGCAGCCAATCAGAATATTAGAATGACTTCTGAAGGATCATGAGACTGGAGTAATGAAATCACAGGAATTAATTACATTTTAAAATATATTCAAATAGAAAACTGTCACTTTAAATTGCAAAAATATTTCCCAATTTTCCTGTTCTTGCTGTACTTTGGATCAAATAAATGCAGACTTGGTGAGCAGAAGAAGGTTATTTAAAAACAATAAAAAAAAATCTAACTTTTGACTGGTAGTGTATATAAGGGCAGTTTGGCATCAGATGTGGGAACCACATCTTTACAGACAGACTGAATTAGGCAGAGTCTCAATATAAGTGTGTCTCGCTCCCCTCCCCTTTAAGGAAACAATCTTAAACAATATAATTTCCCTCTTACAAGGCACTTGAAAGGAAACTGGCTAGGTTCAAGACACTGGGGCCAAAGAGGTTATTGGCATACTTAAAAGACTGTGCTGTGGTTCAGTCTCTCCATACTACCATTGTTGAGTCACAGAATGTAGCTTTAAGAGTTTTTAGGTGAGAATGCAGTTGTGTAGATATCAAATATACACAGTTCTGTAACAAAAACTCTAGATGGTGCAGACTGATGGTTCATTAACGCAATTTGATAATATTCACAGCATTACTCGGCACAAGCTGACTGGTTCATGTTGCATACGCAGCCATTGAGCTTGCTGCTTTAAATTTAAATGGCTGGTTAGCATTTACAAGAGCATTTTGCAGCACACTTTCATGGGTCCTCTGAAACCCTGCACCTCCCCAGATCCACCTCTGCTAAGGGTTATTTTTAGGGGTGTAATGGTTCACAAAATTAACGGAATGTTTTTTACCTTATCATAAAGTATGCATCTCAGATCAGCAGGAGTCTGATTTCATTTATCACATGAGGAGAGTGAGTCGAGCTGACCAGTGAGGTGAGAAAAACAAGTAGTTGGCGAAATATTTCGTTTCAAAATGAAGTACAAAAGCGCCTGCTCTAAAAATATTTTAGACTTTTGCTGTTTATCTAAGATGATTTTGAAAACTTCCATCTTTGCTGATCTCCAGTGTTTTATATTTAAACTTTGTGTAAATTATTTGTTATTTTATATTAGGCCTATAACCTATATTTGTGTTCGTTTTGTTAATACATTAATCATTCTATATAAGTGAGTGTTTGCCGTACTGTTTTGTTGTTGTCAATTTAGTCAGTTGACGTCGAATTGGCGCTAATTCAAAAGCGAAAGTAAAATGCACATAGGCGTTTACAAGCTATTTAAAAGCGAGGAAAAGAAGAAAAATTCTAAGGCACTCTCAACTGGTCACAACACTCCTGAAGTATTGTGTTTTTCTTTGGGAATGGGGGAGGGGCAGACATCAATTTGTCTGTTACGTCGTTTGGGCTGCCTTGTTGAGTACAGTGGCACTGAGAGCATTATATTTCACACACTGTAAGCTCTTTTATTTTCTAAATGTAATATGATTCGTCCAACAAATTGAATCGTTCGGTTTGAAATGTGTACGGAACGGTTTAATACGAATACGTGTATCGCTCCACCCCTAGTTATTATATATGCTATATGCTTATATAAAGCTGCAGTCTGTCTTAAATACTCACAACACCGTATCGATGTATGTATTGCCAGCTGTTTTGTAGCAGCAATAATCTACAACAACAGCAATAACTAACAGCAGCAGCGTCGCAGATCTAACCTTATTCTGGCAAGACCAAATACATTAACATTGTCACATCCATTAACATGCTAAAATCTTCAGAGAGTTGTCATGATATGATTGAGTTAGATAGAGCCTTAATACTAGTCTAATTCAAAGTAAGTAAAATAACTGATGATTTGTCCATATCAGCCTAACTGAACCTGGGTTTTTAGTTGCTGCAAAAAGTGTGTCATGGGTCAGTAAACTGTACATCTGCAGCCTAACTGTATGTGAGCAATTCTTAGCACTATTTCTGTGTCAGTGAAACTTTCAGGAGGAAGGTGGTGAGACCTACTCCCTTCTCCACTTGTTTACCCGAGGAAAGGAGAACAATGTGGGAGTTTTTTTGCGGCAGGGGCATCTGGAGATAGATAGGGGCTGCTAAACGGCCGCACAAACAGCCATCAAGAGGAGAACCATGCTCTTCCGGCCTCTGTTTGTCCTGTCTGTTTGAGTCAGCACTGTGGCAGACGGCACAAAGAAAGCCTGCTAGCTACATGGAATGTGGAATTCAGAGTTTGCAGCAATGCAAACACATATTCTATATGACTAAAATACAGCAAAAAATGACTTTTAGATAAAGATTTTTAATCCATTCAAATATATTGTGAAACAAATGCAATAATTAAGTCATTATGGCTAAAGTGATTTAGACATTCACAGACATGGCTTAAGCCTAGTCCTAGACTAAAATGTAAGTCTGAGCTGTTTAAACTAAAAGAAACGTGCAGTGACTGACTTTAAAATATATCAGTGTCTTTGTTTTGTCTCAAGATGCACACCAGTAAAGCTTTCTCCAAGGCACATTTATAAAAATAATTGAACTATGGCCTAATCCTGGTTTAGGCTAAACCCTGTCTATGAAACCAGGCCTAAGAGTCTTATATCACTCTAAAGCATTTAAAAGCATTTGAAATGAATCCTATTCACAATAACAAAAACCTGACAAATGTCTTTAAATACATCTGAACAATATTTAAGATGTGGTAAACTGTACTATAAGCGAATAATTGACTCCGGTCCGTTGAATAATTCTAAAATAATGCTTACCCGAGGTGTAACGGGTATTATATTCCTTTATTAATATGTGTGCATTTTTGTGGAATTGTTTTTGGATTTAAACAGATCCAAAAATCCTGATAAAGTAAAGTAGCACTGAGGGTTGAGTGTTATACTGGTTCATGCCTGGTTTACAGTCAAGAAATCAGAAGATGAGCTGTGGGTGCGTTTCCAGAAGAATGGGTGTGTACGCATAAGAGTGTGATCAGCAATTTAATGCAGCTGACAGCGTGACTGAAATAACTTGATGACATCTGAAAACTAAGAACAGCAAATGGAGCAACAAGGCTAAGCTTTAGAGATTGAGTTTTGTCATAGGATACTCCTTCACAAGTCCGTTCAAGGCTCCCATTGTGTGTGTCTATGTATTCAAAGGCGCTCTCCTGGGAACCATCATAACCGTTTATTCATCAGGCTTTTCCTATTAGTTCCCAGCATGTTAATTGAATAGAGAGACCTAATATTGATTCACAGCCAAAGTCTGCAAGGTTAGATTAAATTAGATCAGTGAAACTCCTATTGAATTTCATATTCAGAATTTCACTGTGTGCCAAAAATATTTGTCAGCTCCTTAGATTCTGAATAATATGTTTCGAGTTATGATTCCAACATGGGACATTTCAAGTCATTTTTTTTTTTATTTTAATTTTTTTTTATATGTTTAAATCTTGACATTAGGCTTTACGGAGTCTATGCAGCAACAAAAAAAATAATGGTACAAAAATACTGGATTCTGTTATTACATTATAATTATGTTATGAAATGATACAACTTTATAATATTTTTTTTCTCAAAAATATTACAAAGTGAGTAATGTATACTACCAGTCAAAAGTTTTTGAACAGTAAGATTGTCAATGTTTTTTTTTTTAACCAATTTATTGTCTGCATTTATTTGATCCAAAGTACAGCAAAAACAGTCAAATTTTGAAATATTTTTACTATTTTAAATAGTGTTCTATTTTAATATATAATTTATTCCTATGATTCCAAAGCTGAAATTTTAGCATCATTACTCCATTTACATGATCTTTCAGAAATCATTCTAATATACTGATTTGCTGCTCAAAAAACATTTTTATTATTATTATGTTTCTACAGCCTTCTTTGTTGAATAGAAAGATCAGGATAACAGCATTTATCTGAAATAGAAATCTTTTGTAACATTATAAATGTCTTTATCATCACTTTTGATCAATTTAAAGCATCCTTGCCAAATAAAAGTATACATTTCTATAAATAAATAAATTCTGACTACAAGCTTTTAAATGGTATAGTGTTACAAAAGCTTTTTATTTTAGATAAATGCTGATCTTTGGATCTTTCTATTCATCAAAAAATCCTGAAAAAAATTACTCAACTGTTTTAAATATTGCTAATAATAAATCAGCATATTCGAGTGAGTTCTGAAGGATCATGTGACACTGAAGGCTGGAGTAATGATGCTGAAAATGTAGCTTTGATCACAGGAATAAATTGCAGTTAAAAAGCAGTTATTTTAAATAGTAAAAATATTTCACAATATTACTGCTTTTGCTGTATTGTGGATCAAATAAATGCAAAAGAGAATTCTTAAAATATTACTGTTCAAAAACTTTTTCTTTATTATATGTAATTTTGATCATTATAATATGTAATAAATTTGATTTAATATAAAATATTTTTTTGAAATATACTGTGCTCCATGTTCACATTTTTTTTTTAAACTTTAAACTTTTTAAATATATAGTAATATATAATATATATTACCTGTAATCCTAGGACATCTAGTATGGAGAAATGGTTATATAAAATATCATTAAATAGACACAATTAATTTCAGGAAGGCTAAAGGCATTTTCATTTATTTTATAATACTTAATTTTTAAAACAAAATGTATGTATGTTCACATACCTTTAATAGTTTTGGACCAACAGGTGTCTGCTGAAGATCCGACAGGTGTTTGTTTGTCTTTCTGTCAACTGATGGTTAAAGAATTGTCTGTTTAGTGATAATGCTTGACAGATTCTTGTTCGCTCTGCCTCTTTACCTGAGAACACTTCCTGTCTCTTCTGCTTTTAGGATGTGCGATTAGTTGGCAGAACTGCTTGACAGTCACCGAGCCTCAGAGGCCTTCAAACTTCAGCAGAAGCTTCACTTTGATATATGGTGCTGCTCAGATGTTCTGTGATTAGCGTCTAAGGTTTGAGTATCTGGGATCAACGATCCTGTCTGAACGAGTCAGACTGTTGATGCCTTTTTATAGGTAGGGATGTTGAAGAGCTGAGGTATGAAAAACACACTTTTATTTTCTATTGTATCTTCCTGACAGGGTCGAGTTGTGGACACAAGGCTGTTTACAGACAAATCGCTTCTTGTTGACTTGTCATCAGTAAATTCCACAGACCGATGGTGAAAATGGACTCTTTATTACTCCGGTTGACAAAACGTAAGCTGTCTCCTTCAAAGATAAAGCTCAAATTGATAAATGACTCGCTGTGGTTGTTTCTAGCTGTCCGCAGTCTGGGTTTGAGAGCGGAAAGATGAATGTCTTCATAGATGCTCACCTCCGTTGTTTCCACCCAAGAATGAATCTTCTGATATGTCTAGTGTGAAATCAACCGATCAATTCAGTCTTCTCTTTAGATGAGTCCTTGTCCTCTCAGTGTCACTTCCAGGGGATGACAGATTACACACTTGCTGATAATCAGAAACAGCTGCTAGCAGGCCGGCCACCGTCATGGACGATATAGAAAGTGCCCTCATTCTCAAAGGACATTTTAAGAAATACCACCAGAGCCGTACCACCTCCTTTCCCTCCCTTTCCTACGCCACCTCCTTCTACTCCTCCTTCTCCTCCTCTGTCCCCTCTCCTCTCACAATGCCTGAATGCCACTCTATTTTAGTTGGAGGAATATCTCCTTATCAGGAAGGAAAGTGAGATTGTATGGAGAAACAATGGGGAATCGACTCAAGCTTGTGGTCTCTTGATTTTTATTTTGAGCTCTAGAAGGTTCATGCAACTCTATTGAATACGTGCCTCTGACTCAATCAAACCCGATACGCAGATATTTTTGTAGTTTTAAGTAGCATGCACTCCTGTATAAGGATGATACTTATAGTATTTAATAGCAACACAGGTTCAGAAATCTTAACATTTGATATAAATGAGATACATCTCTGAAGACTAACACTAAACAGAAGTGACTGAAATGCTGTGTTTTTAGTTTAGCACAGTGTCAAAATAAGACAATTTATGAGAATTACATATTTTTACCCCAAACTTGTGCTACAGTGTTGATCTAGTGTTTGAAATAACTTCCTTCTGTGAACTGATTCTTATTTTATTGATGGGGTACACGATTTGGACCTGGATGAGTGGCCATATTTGAGATAATCGGATGTAAACAACAGCATGGACTGCAAAGTTAATGTACTACTGAATATGGTGTCTAAACCATGGAAGAAACACGTGGAAGCTTCTATATCATATATAGAATGACTTAGTAAGCGGGAAATGGTCCAATATTTTGACAAACAAAAGTTAATAGGTGGTAAAGATACATATGAGAAGTATTAATGAAGATTTTAGCCTGATATTTCACCTACCTGACCAAGAATGTTGTCAAGATTGTTGTCCAGGAAATCCTGATTCAGTTTGGCCAACCACAAACACCTTTTGTTCCTCAGACAGTTTTTTGCACTCTTCTCCTTGATTTGTTATAACTTTTGGTAGTCTATAGTACTCCAATCCAAATGTTTTTTTTCCAGTCTGACCGATGAGTACAGCCCAAAACATGACAATTATTGACCATTTCAGTGGAATTGTTTACGTTCAGTGCCGTCAAAATTGGCCGATTGATGACACTCTATACTGTTGTAAATGTGCTGATTCTCATTGTTTTATTACTCCTATGAGTCTTGCTTGTTGACTTTCTGTGCGAAGGCGCCCTCCGATGTTGAGTATGAATGAAACAAATCATGTGTACTAATTATTTTCAGATATCGCCAATTCCGTTATATTGCGACACCCGTAATTAGCACTATAACGATATTTTATTATTTAAATATCATGATTATCCTCAATACAGGTATACTGCAACAGCCCCAATTTGAATATGTGTCATAAGGGTAATTTTTTGAGATACTATTTGAAAATCTGGAATCTGAGGGTGCAAAAAAATCTAAATATTGAGAAA
Source organism: Cirrhinus molitorella (assembly GCA_033026305.1). NCBI lineage: Eukaryota > Metazoa > Chordata > Actinopteri > Cypriniformes > Cyprinidae > Cirrhinus > Cirrhinus molitorella. The sequence continues at coordinate 34,111,024 of CM065120.1, forward strand.
ATAGTCTTTAAATTTGTCCAAATGAAGTTCTTAACAATGCATATTACTAATCAAATAATACGTTTTTATATATGTGCTACTTTTCCAACATGTCCTCCAATTTATACGACCGACTAAAGTCGTTTTCACAAATCCTCAAATACGTCTCTGTAAAGCGTATTCAACATTTGCTCCCTTATCAGTAACAGGTATCTAACTCAACCTTAGCATTATGTGTAGGTCAATTAGTAGCGCGTTGCACTGCGGAGTGGTATAATCATGTGAACACAGGTTTGATTCCAGAGAACGCATATGTTTTCATTGTATGTTTTTTTTTTTTAAATATGCACTAGAAATCATGATTTTGCACTATTTCTGTAAGGGGTAGGTTTAGGGTAGGGTTAGGTGTGGTCATATATACGAATTACAACTAGTAAAACACGTTTAAATTACCCTGAAATCGTATAAAAACTCATACGTCATTCGATGACGTCAGATCCAACGCGACACTGTCATTATTTTTACGACCGCTAGAGGGCGCTTAACTTTAAAACGTAAGAATGGATCGTATGTGGTCGATTCAAAAACGTACAAATGGGTCGTATTTTCTTTAAAGACAGTCTCTACTTTTTTGTCGTCCACGGTCACATATATTTTAAAATATTTTTTTTTCCTGTGATGCAAAGCTGAATTTTCAGCATCATTACGCCAGTCTTCAGTGTCACATGATCACTCCAATCATTCTAATATGCTTCTAATCAAATGAAATCTAATGCATTTTGTACTGTAATTATTATCAGTTGAAAACAGCTGCTTAATATTTTTGAGAAAACCATGATACATTTGTTTTAGGATTCTTTGATGAATAAAAAATGTAAAAACTCTTTCACTATTGGAAGCAAATCAATGTTTTGCATGGGGATCATTTGACTTGTATTATCAAACTGAAAATTAGTTTATCATCTGTATAATCAAGATTAAAAAAGTATCAGTATAGTCTAGTAAATATCAACATAATACTTGCCAAGCTATTAAAAGTTCCTTCAAAGCCATCAAAGCCCTTTGATTACAATGTTTCTCATTGCCTTCCTTCACAACCTTTTAGAAAGATGCCACACTACCAACTCGACAACAAATATCTCTTTTATAATCCTTCACTTTTATATGAGTGATGCAGGCACATGATGCGTCCTCAGACATGGTATTGGAAATGGGACATTGAAAAGACCCACCATGTGACCAGACTAGCTTTGGGCCACTGTTCAGTTACATCAGTCTGGAGTTTGCTTTCTTTGTTTCTGTTTCTGACAACAGACTCAAGATTGTAATCTCTGATTAAATATTTCCATGTGTTGTGATCTTTAATCACCATATGAGAAGCAATAATAGTGAGGCTTTATTTAAAGGAAACCCTGAGTATTAAGACTTGTTTGGCTTAATATAACGTAAATGATGTGTCTGTCTGATATATGTAGTGGAAAAACCCATGAAAGATTTACGTTTTTCAAAAAACTTCGTTTTATACATATTTTGGACTTTGGTGGGCACTATTATTTTGATGATGTAAAATGCACTCTGTAAACTACTGGTGCTACCTGTTGCTTTTTTTTTTTTTTTTTGTCTCAAAACTGTTTTTCCTAATGATAAGAAGAGGAGAAAAGAATGGGAAGATGCCTGTGGAGGAATAAAACTTCCTAAAGACCTGCGTCTTTGTACTCTCCACTTTAGCCTGTGAGTGTTTTAGTAGACCACAGCTACTGAATGAGCTTACAAATGGCAGAAACAAGAAACATGATGCTGCAGTCACTGAAAGCGTTTCTCAGCATGGATTTCACTCGATATCTGGGACGCTTAGACTCCTTGTTCGGAAAAAACGATGGTACGGCATTTGGTTTAAGCCTACGCTTATATCCATCACCAAACCTGTAAGCTCTTTCAGTAGCTGTGGTCACCGTATCATTATTTTATTTTCAGATTTGTGTAGTGATAAGAATAGCAACAGGTAGTGCCAGTAGCTCACCGAATGCAACCATTTCAAGTAATCAAAAAATGGCACCAACACAAAACAACGTGGATTTTTTTTTAAAATGAATGTAGGTCTTTAATCTTAGGCTTTAATAAGTTTTCTACTACACATTTCAGTAACACATCATTTATGTTATATTAAGCCATACAAGTCCTACATGGGGTTCCCTTTAACAAACACAACTAATAATACAATCGATGTTGCTTCTGTTCCTTTAACAGGTTTCCAGAGCTGCTCTGGGCGCTGGAAGTACTAAAGGTAAAGTGTGACTGTGGCACTTGAAGTTGTCATCAACACCACTGCAACTAAAAGCACTCATCAGCCTTGGTCATACGGACAGCGATAAAATGCCTTTCTCTTCATTTAGCTCTGCCACAGGACCGTGTGAAGTGAACTGTACATGTGCAAATCTACACCACATGTAAGCCTGAAACAAGGTCAGTGAGGGGTGTTAATGACAGTGTAGATCATCGCTATATATTGTTCAAACAGCTAAAGGTCAAAATAAATTTTTTCTCAGCTCTTCTCACATCTTACATATTCATTAAATGTAATTATTCCATGGATTGTCTGGATACTGGATTCTGATTGGCTGGCAGGTATGCAGTAAAACTGTTTAATGCACAGGTAGCTCCAAGTCAGTTTAATCACGTTCTATATTAATCCGCTGCTTTAACTGATGCACGCAAATGCGCACGCACACACACACACACACACACACAGAGAGAGAAAAGGAGATCGCATTGCGCTGCGCACATACATAAACTTGTCAGTGCTTCCCAGTGATTTTGCATTAATAAAATAGCCTAGATACTAGATCATTATATTCCTCTGCAACAAGGTTGTAAAACCACTGTTTTTGAATTAATTTCTTGTTTGTAGAGCCAGTGGTGTGTTCAGGGGAGGGGCCATGGGGGCACTTGCCCCCCCTGAAAACTGATTGGCCCCCAGTGTGCCAAAGTGTTGCCAAGTTTGCAGTTTTCCCGCGGAATTGGGCTACTTTAACACTGTTGCTGCGGGTTGTTTTTGATGTCCACGGGTTGAACCGACCACAATAATGTCATAGCCCCTGAAATGCTAATTTACCAGGGGAACCCCGACAAAAAATGTGTATTTTATTCCCCAGAAAACGATTTTTAATGAGGGACCCCTTCGAAACGCCATTGGCTAATTTTGGGCTAGTTTTGAATAGCAATTGGGTGGGTTTTGTTGTGAAAACCTGGCAACCCTGCTCCACCATTCTACATGTCTGTCACTCAAAAATTCAAACCATATCTTTCTGCAAATACCTAAATAGCAAGCTGCATTCTAGTGAAAAAAAAGCACATTGAAGTTGACACTTTTTTTTTTTTTCCAATTAGCGAGTTGCAGCGCTAGATTTTGGTATCATCTTTCAGTGTTAGGACAGACCAGGTCCGATGTTAGCTCCTAGACAAAGGTAATGCATTTACATTTACATTTATTCATTTAGCCTACGCTTTTATCCAAAGCGACTTACAATTAAGGAATATAACAAGCGATTCAAAGAGGCAAATAAACACAGTGCTTGTAATAGCATTCTTAATAGCTGTCTTTTCCCCCCTTCTCCCAAAACAGCCTGGATAACTGTTTTAGCCATTAGGCTACTGCTATTTTGCAAAACTGAACTACTAAAATGTAGTTCAGTATTGTATGAATTGGCAAAGTTATTATATTTCGTTTTGTTATTTTATTAAGTTAATTTAGAAAAAAAAATGTTTTGTTCGTTAAATATTGTTTTTTTAAGTAGCCTAATGAGCAGCCGGCAGCAGACACTAAATTGGTCATAGCCTATGTGTGATCAATTTAGCTTTCTCAAATCATCACTACTTGCCTAAATTAAATCTATAAATATAAAACAGCTTAAGCATCACAATGTTAGTTTAAACACTCAACCTATAAATGTGCACTGTTAGATGAATATCCAATCATCTGTGCGGAGAGTGGAAGCTGTAGCGCGCTTTACAGGACATGGAGACGCCAGCGCAATCCCTTGCACTGGAAACATTTTTACGCCAACATTATTGCTCATAAAAGTAAGATACATCATTCAGAACTGTAGAGGGTCTATTTATATTTGTGTGATCAGTAGCCTACAAAATCAGCACTCGTGTCATATTGCTCTTGCTGCCCGTGTGATATCCTGTGACATGTGACAGCCATAAATATGAGTGAAAAAACACATGTAGGGGCATTTTTTGCACCATTATTTCAAATTAAGGTCACAACTGCATTTATAGAGTTGTTGTCTCGCATCATATGTGTCAACATATGACATACGTCTGTGTCAACATATGACATACGTCTGTGACGTAATTTCCTATGGTGTGACACACATAAAAGAACCACATATTTGTTTTTATCTTAAAATAAAATCAGTTGAGTATTGGAATAGGGGAGATATACATATCACTAATCTTAAAATGGTGTAACTTTCAGCAGTTTTGAATGGATGATAGCAAAGTTTGTCTTGTTGTCAAAGTTTGTTTTGAAATTGTCCAAGGAGTCATAGAGAAAAATAATGCTATTATAATTTAATACTAAATAAATAACACGTATATGAAAATAAGTGTCTAACAACGAAGGTGAATCTCATTAATGCTTTGTTTATTAAGATATTATTAAGAGTTTTTTTTTTCTTAAGTTTTAGACACATTTATGGTAACTAAGAGTTGACAAGGTTAGTGACCCTTTATATTTTACATTTACATTTAGTTGTTTTGCAGATGCTTTTATCAAAGCGACTTACAAATAAAGTTTTTTTTAAATTATATAATAAAAATAAAAGTTTTTTTTTTTGTTGCTTTTTGTTAATTGTTGAATAAATAAAAAGAAAACAAAAAGAAAAAAAAATAGAATATATAAAAAGCATAGATACATTTTTAAAGAATAGAAACAGAATAGAGAGTGCTAGAGATAGAGGGTCAGAAAAACATATGTTCTCAAAGATCTGACTTTTTTTACTGCCTTGTCAACTACACATATAAATACACATAATATTGGCCCCTCTGTGTTTATTGTGGCCCCTCTTGTGCCTCACAGTTGAAAAAATCCTAGAATCGCCCCTGGTAGAGAGGCAGGTAAGCGCATACAACTGTTATCTCTCTCTTTCTCTCTGTCTTTCTCTCGATCAATCAATAATTAATTGAAATGAATGCTATAATTCATGTGTCTGTGTCTGATTTGAATTGGGCAGAACGATAGAGCTGATGAGATGTAACTGGCGAAAATAACTGTCATTTTTATGCATTCTGTCAAAGAGCAGTACAAGTTGTAAATTGTCTATAAATTTGCAAATGACCATGGAATAAGCGGGATAATCAACGGCTTGCCTTGCATTAAGGGATTTTAAATGCACTTTGCGGAGGAAATTAATTAGCCTCTACATCGTGCATTTAATGCACGGCAAATCGTTCATTATCCCTTATGAAGATAATGGCACTTAAAAGCGACATTTTCTTTATTTACCCAGAAATCATTGCGAGGACTGTTGTAAAGATAATGACCTGCCCTGACCCCTCACATTTCAGACACCTAGAAAGTGTTAATCCACCCGATGACCGTGGATGAAAAGACAAACTTTTTCTTTATTTGTTGCTTTCATGCCTCTGTCCCTCATATTGACCTTTATTGTCGTCCTAACAGCCGAGCGGATTATTCCGTAAAAAGCCTCTGAAAACGCCAAACAAAACATAGGCAGTGCTCAAAGTGATATCGACAAAAAAACACAGAACAACCTCTTGGTGTCTGTCTCCATCTCCTCTTCTGTTCTGGTGTCAAAGTTTATTTTTGCATTCACCTTTTGAAAACAATGGAGAAAAGATGGCAGCTTTCCACACTCAGCAAAAATCTTTAGCGAAATTCTTATTCGTCACAATGGTTGTGCTGATACTTTAGACCCTTTCAGATCTGACTTTTTTTTGCTGGGTTAGAAGTTGAAGTGAGCAGTTAAACTTGAATAAACTGCTAGTCAGTTGTTATATACTAGTATAATAATATTCACAGTGACCACAAGAGGTATTTAAGCACTATAGCCATTCTAAGAACTGAGCTATTTTGAATGGATGTATGACTAGTTTTCAAGTTCACAAGTGATATACTTATTCTTCTTTTATATAATCTAAAATGTAAAAGAAACAGTTTTTTTTGTTGTTAATGCACAATTGACAGAAACTTATGGTAGACTTTTATTTAAATTTTTATTATTTTTTTAAAAAATTACTGGAGTGTTACTTTTGCCCATCTGACACGTGACACGAGTGTGAAACTTATCATGATACTGAAATCGCCTCTATCTATTTATACAGGAGGCAGTGAAGCTGCATAATGCTAGCAAGTGATAGAGACACCCTTTGCATCAGGGTTATCATCTGAGAGAGACTGGACACTTCTAGGACCTGGTGTTAAAGAGCGGCCTGATTTTACCCTGACAGAATCCTGGCTGAGAGAATAAGCCAGACAACCAGACAGTCGTACATGCCAATGAGAGTATGCATATCTGTAACTCTAAAACTCTGTTGCCTTGTTCTTTTTACTTACAGTTGAGGTGTAAAAAATTAACATACCTTGCAAATTCTGCAAAATGTGAATTATTTTAGCAAAATAAGAGGGATCATACAAAATGCTGACATTCAGAAGATACTTAGATGTTTCACAGAGAACAAAAAAAGTCAAATTTAGCCTGATCTTCGAATTCAAAAAGTTATCCCCTGGCTTTTAATGCATTGTGGTTCCGTCTGAAGCATCAGTGAATGTTTGAACCTTCTGTAATAGTTGCATATGAGTCTCTCAGTTGTCCTCAGTGTGAAAAGATGGATCTGAAAATCGTAGTCAGGAATGGGTTAGAATACACAAAAATGCTGAAAAAACAAAGAATTTGTGGGACCTACAGAGTTTTTCTGAAGAACAGTGGGCAGTTTAACTGTTCAGGACAAACAAAGGACTCATAAACAACTAACAGCTGTGGATCATTCAAGTAACAACACAGTATTAAAGGGTTACTCCAACCCAAAATGCTAATTTTGTCATTAATCGCTTACCCCCATGTCATTCCAAACCCGTAAAAGCTTTGTTCGTCTTCGGAACACAATTTAAGATATTTTGGATTAAAACCAGGAGCTTTGTGACTGTCCCATTGACTGCCAAGTAAATAACACTGTCGAGAATACTTTTTGTACGTAAAAATTTTATTCAACAATTTGTCTCCTCCACATCACTTCCACATCATTTGGAGAGTATCCACTGGATGCAAACTCTGTCAGCCACAGCACATGGATACATTTTCTACATTTCTTTACACTTTGATTCAAACGAAAACAGTGTATCCACATGAACAGCGTATGCTGTTTGCGTCCAGGGGATACTCTCCTAAATGATGCTACGGTGACGCGGAGGAGATGAAGTGTTGACTAAAGTCATTATTTTTGTTTTCTTTGCATACAAAAAGTATTCTCGTAGCTTCTTAAAATTATGGTTGAACCACTGATGGCAGATGGACTATTTTGACAACATCTTTTGTACTTTTCTGGGCCTTGACGGTGTTATTTACTTGGCAGTCAATGGGACAGCCACAAAGCTATCGGTTTTCATCCAAAATATCTTAAATTGTGTTCAGAAGAAGAACAAAGCTTTTACAGGTTTGGAATGACATGGGGGTAAGTGATTCATGACAAAATTTTCATTTTGGGGTGCAGTAACCCTTTAGGAAATAAGTGTATGTAAACTTCTGAACGGGGTAATTTTTATAAATTCAACAATTATTTTCTCTTGTGGACTATATGTAAACATCTTATATTTGAAATATCTTATTCAGGTCAGTACTTCATAAAAAAAACATGCATTTTGTATGATCCCTCTTATTTTAGTAAAACAATTAACATTTTACAGGTTCCGCAAGGTGTATGTAAACTTTTGTAGATTTCCAACTTAATTGTCAATGACTCGACACAATCCTGGATTATTGCCCTAGATTTGATTTGTAACCTCCTGGCCCACTCCCACCCCAGAATGTGATTTTAACCAAGGGGAACCCACTCAGTTCAAGAAAATAGGGTGAATTTTCATTTTTTTCTCAACTTTAAGCGACATATGAAGAACAAGGCACTCTAAACTCAGTGAACTCTGGTTTGAGCTGATGAGCATGATTGATTGTCAAGATGATTTCCCCCCTTTTTAACCTCCTTTACTTATCAGGGCCAGTGGACTCCAGTCTTCTAGAGTCTCTTTGTGACTTGTGGCCACTCTGCCTTCCGTCATTCTATTGTATTGCCACAGGCCTTTCTTTCCTCTTGCTGTACCCTAACCAACATGTACATACACAGGAAGTCTCATATCCATTTCCTTTGAGTTTGGAACAATTGATCACCTTTTCTCCACCCTTTCTCCTGCCAATTCAGTATTGTAGGTGATGCATTTAAAGGCCATGGAAAGCTGGGACTCTTGGTCAGGGTGTGGCTAGATAGTTGTTTGTCACTATGCTTCCAGGAAATTAACTTTTTTAAACCCTAATGCTATGTATTTGGACATTTTGTTTTTCGGGTCATTCCGACACACTAATTAGACAGCTGTAAGGGCTAAATCCAGAAACCAAGAAAGACTGGACAGTGTCCCTTCAAAGGCATAAGATTAGATTTCCAGTGAAAGCTGGAAGTTTGTTATCTACAACAAAGGGTCAGCCAAACCCATTATTTAGGATATTAGCCAAGAGTGTTCTCCATTGTATTTCAAGCAGTATGTTAAAGATAGTTTAATAATCTCATTCACATTAACTCTGCGATGCGAGTCTGCAGTGAGGCTTCATTCACTCTTTAGTGTCCCACGTGGAATGGAAGTGGACTGAATCAGGTAAATCCTCCTTATTGTAGCTGGTATCTCTGGCATGCACAAAGAACAGAGAAGAGAGAGACCCACACTGGATCCAAAAAATGGCTGGCGCTAGAATAGAGATTAATGGGGATTACCACGGAAGAACAAGAGGATGGGCACCACTGTCAAACCATGCAGGAGAAAGTATTTAGAAATCTACTTTTTACAGATTTAGGAGAGAATGTGGTACATTCTGTTAGTATTGTTCACAAAGAGTCTTCTGGAAAGACCAGTCATTGTTTAATTTTGGATGAGAGACTTCCCAGCAGGATTCTAATCGTAACTCCCATCGTAAACTAATGGAAATATCATGTAAATTATTTGCCTACATAAGTCCACTGGCTAGACTAGACAACACTGGCAAGTATAAACCAGCGTAGACCAGAGTTTCAGCAAGAGTTCTTTGATAGCAATATAGTATTATCAAAAGCGAGCAAAAGCTACTGTGTGTTTAGTAGTTTAAGTCAGTCATTCAAAGTAAAGCTACACTGTCTAAGTAAACTTACCTAAGCTATCTGACAACTTTTGGTGTACTGAGAGTGACAGCGCATGGGATGCGTCACTGCTAATGCTACCTGTATGCTAATGCTAGCTTTTCACTGTATCCTATGTAGTTTTTTTGGCTGTCAGCTAAATAGTCTCTCAGGAGCAGGAAACGTGGTGCAACAGCATGTAGGCAGATCAGCGTAAGATAACTTTGTTTGAGGGATGGTGCTATGCTTAGCCATAGCCTGGGGCCTGCTTCATTCGCACAATCTGGGATCATGCCTCAGTGCGCATATTTAATGGACACAGCAGACTTCATCATGACATCATGCCTTTGTTTGAAATCCCAACACCCATTCAACACTCTGCTGTGGGCTTAGGCTGCCAGCGCAGGCAATATCAACAAGTAGCACCTTTAAATGAAGGCTTCAGGGTCAAGCTAACATGAGGACTGTTTGCTCTAACTTTTAGCATGGTGTTGAGATACTTGTGTAGGACTCTTTTTTTAAAAATACATGTAAGAGTACTAGGTGAGTCTTGCAAAGGTGTATTGGTTATATAAAAAGGTCAGTAAATGTCTAAAACAAACAGCTGAAGCTGGCATGGTGGTCAGATTTTAGCTCCAACCATCTCCATCACATTTGCCTAGAAGTTTTTAGTTAGACTGGTGACCTTGATTAGCTTGATTAGGATTGGAGCTAACCTCTGTTTACTAGACAGTGGTTCTCCAGAAGCTTAAAGGGATAGTTCACGCCAAAATGACAATTCTGTCATTAATTAATCACCCTCATGTCGTTCCAAACCCATAAGACCTTTGTTCATCTTCTGAGCACAAATTAAGGTATTTTTGATAAAATCCGAGAGGTTTCTGACCCTGCATAGACAGCAACGCAGCTACCACATTCAAAGCCCAGAAAGGTAGTAAGGACATTGTTAAAATAGTCCATGTGACAAAAGTGGTTCAACCGTAATGTTGTGAAGCTACGAGAATACATTTTGTGTGTAAACAAAACAAAAAATACTGTTTACAAGCAGAGGAAGACTGTACATAAAAGAGTTTAGACAGAGATTTCGACAGAGAACCAGAATATGTAGACAATGAACTAAGAGAGAAGATGTTATTTTTGTTTTCTTTGCACACAAAAAAGTATTCTGTAGCTTCATAACATTATGGTTGAACCACTGATGTCCTTACTACCTTTCAGGGTCTTGAACTTGGTAGTTGTTTAACAGGTTGGCCAAGCTAGTTTTCCAGGCTGATAAGCGCTCAAAACCCCTCAAAAACCAAAGCTGAACACAAGTTTGGACACCCCTGCTATATACACACTGTCCTGAATGACCATGGTGGATTCACTCAGGCCCTGGAGAATCTCAGTCTTCACTGTTGAGCTATTTTTTTAGAGGGGTAAATGCAACCGGGTCATTGGGGTTAGTATTGTATAGTATAGTAGCTATTAAATGTTTTAACACCCACTTGTGGAACATTTTAGAGATGTTACTGGTGTTTAATATAAAGAATATATGCAAATGCTTTGCCTCCACCTACCAAACACTCGCATAACCTCCCACCAATCATTATTTTTCAGTATCAACCAATGGCAACACTTAGTCCATGATGTCATTTCTAAAGCACATTCCAGTTGGATAAAAAGTGGTCCACACAGGCTAAAGCATTGTCCAGAGAGGGATTATTGGTTGTGGTTCTGACTAATTAGACTTGACTCTTTTGGCTTTATGTTGCTATAAAAGCATGTGAAAAACTTGACGTACTGCATTTAAAAATTATGCATTTACATTTTTCATTTATTTTCCTTTTCACAACTAGTGTTTTGTAATGTATGAGAAAAATAAAACTCAATCCAGTTTACCAAACAAACTAACATTGGCTTCATGATAACATGGTGTTTTTATAGCCATGCCCTGATGCGTTATTCTCACAATGCTTACCATGACTGAGTTGAATTACACAGTGTTATTATCCATTTATCATAAAAATAATTAAATAAATAAAATGTTTAAATGTTTGCATGATTGGTATTTTTTTTTTTTATAAAAGTGAAGTTCAAAGAACCATTTAAGATTAATTGTTAATTTTCAAGCTAGCCTTAAAAAAAGGCTATAATTAAGATGTGACCACTTTCTCTGATGGTTTATCATAGCATTAGCTTTATGTCCATGAAAATGGACATGTGAACAAATTTATGTGTAAAGCCCACTTTACCACTTCCTCTGCTTCAAAGAACCAATATTTCTGAGAAGCATAACCAGAGTTTATAATAGCTGATTGATAACGCTGCTAGTATCTCAAGTGACTTTGCAGTGAATCTAAAAAAAAATGCACAGAATCATGCACCACGTCAAATTTACACAAATTTTTCCCAATGCCAGTGTCACATACGTTCCCATTTGTGTTTGTGAATCCTATTGTACTACGCGTCACCATGCGTCGCCCTCTGAATAAAGGCTGTCTGGCTCCCAGCTTAAATATTGCAGCAAACTAAAAACCAACCATCAGACTGGATTCATTCACTTCTGCTCACTCGGGCGACAAGGATTGGAGGCCATAGGTTGGAACCAGAGAGCAAAAAGTTCACTTCACACCACAGTGTGCCAAGAGAAGGGGAACACAAATACTCTGGAGCTCTTACTGTGGCAAGTTGCCCATTTTATACTATTTACCTGTATTGCTGTATGGTCTGTATAATGCGCCTTTGTTGTAAAGCTATTCGTTTTATTTGGTTATAGAGAATTGGGTTTTTTTTTAAGAATCAGATGTGAAATTCTAGAGTTTTTTGACTTATATAATGTAATTACTTGGTTTGATTATCTTTCTAACTTTAGATAGTTATCTGATAGAACTGCAAATTCCAGAATTGCAGATTTCCAACAGTATATTGCTTGGGACAATCTACATCAAGTTAATTCCTAAATTTTCAATACAGCAAACATTTTTCATCGCTTTCAAACATCTCTTCTGTTTGCTCTGCAGTGCTGACAGTCAACCATGGGTGACTGGAGTTTTTTGGGCAACATCCTCGAGGAAGTAAACGAGCATTCAACGGTAATCGGTAGGGTGTGGCTCACGGTCCTCTTCATCTTCCGAATCCTCATCTTGGGCACAGCAGCGGAGTTCGTGTGGGGCGACGAGCAATCGGATTACGTGTGCAACACGCAGCAGCCGGGTTGCGAGAACGTTTGCTACGACGAGGCCTTCCCCATCTCGCACATTCGCCTGTGGGTGCTCCAGATCATCTTTGTTTCTACACCTTCTTTGGTGTACGTGGGCCACGCGGTCCACCATGTACACATGGAGGAGAAGCGCAAGGAACGGGAGGAGGCTGAGCTCAACAGGCAGCAAGAGATGAACGAGGAGAGGCTGCCGATCGCGCCCGATCAGGGAAGCGTCCGTACGGCCAAAGAGACGAGCACGAAGGGCAGCAAGAAGTTCCGTCTAGAGGGCACTCTCTTGAGGACCTATATCTGCCATATTATTTTCAAGACTCTCTTTGAGGTCGGCTTTGTGGTGGGTCAGTACTACTTGTACGGCTTCCGAATCCTGCCGCTCTACAAGTGCAGCCGTTGGCCATGCCCGAACACGGTTGACTGCTTCGTCTCAAGACCTACTGAGAAAACCGTGTTCATCATCTTCATGTTAGCTGTGGCCTGCGTGTCACTCTTCCTCAACTTTGTGGAGATCAGCCATTTGGGGCTGAAAAAGATCCACTTTGTGTTTCGTAAACCGGTGCGGCCGCAAGTTGAGGGACCAGGGGCGGCCGAAAAGGCCTTGCCTTCCATAGCATCCTCCTCGATCCAGAAAGCCAAAGGCTATAAGTTGCTAGAGGAGGACAAAGCCACACCGCACTTCTTCCCTCTGACTGAGGTAGGGGGAATGGAAGCTGGCCGCCTGCCGGCTCCGTACGAGCCATTCGAGGAGAAATCAGACGAGGCGACCGCACCTAAGAAAGACGTGTCTAAGGTGTATGATGAAACGCTGCCCTCCTATGCCCAGACGACCGTGATTGGACCAAGCGCAGCGGCAGGAATTGTACGCAGAGATGAAGACGAGGACGAGTTGGCCATTGAAGCAGACGTGGAAGCCAGCGAGACGATAGAAGACACGCGACCACTCAGCAGCCTGAGCAAGGCCAGCAGTCGGGCAAGGTCAGATGACTTGACGGTATAAATGATATAGAACTGGATTAGAAGTGCAGCAGTATAAAATGTAGTTTTGGGAAGTAAAAATGAGAGAGAAAGAGCAACTGCGGCGACACTTATAATACCAGCTCTTTATTTTGAGGAAGAAAGCGATTTAAAAAAAAATAATGCTGTGCAATTTTCATGCGGAAACTTGAGAGCTTGATTCGTTTCTTTTTTTTTATACAGCAGTATTTTTTGTACTGTTTTTAACCAAACAGTTAACAAACCAAAGTGATCTGCAGCAGCTAGATCTGCATAGGGAGGAGTTGGGATTTAGCTAAATATATGGTGTTTTTTTTTTTTTTTTAAATAACATTTTCTATCCAGAATTTTACCGGAAGGTGGGATTCTGATGTTTACATTTTTTGGATTAGCCATTAGCTGAATGTTGTATGTGATATTTTGTTATTATTCTGATAAGAAAACTGTCAGGGCATCATCCTTTTCACCTCAACAAGTTCAACCACACATGATGATAAATACTCAATCAAGCTTATTGATTTGTATGTGAATGGTACTGTATTGGATATGTGTATGTGTGAGGTGAAACAAATGCTGATAGTTGCACAATCGTTCATCATGGCATAGTAGCAAAATATAAAATATCTACTCGAAGAAATGACCACCACTGATATACGTTAAGCATAATATCTTGTTTCTGGTCTCACTGACTTAGTTCCTTGGTTGAATAAACTGTAGGTTAGAGTGTATCTAGCAATAACTGTAATAACTACATTAGCCATAGAAAAGATTGTAGGCCACATTCTTTCTACTCTCTCTGTGCATACAGCCATGATGATGATGATAAAGATCACGCCCAATCAGCACAAAGTATTGTTCGGCAAGAGACAATAAAACAACATTACATGACATGTCAACGCAGACACTCTGACATCCTTGATGTTGTTGGAAACAACATTTCTATGCCTTGGTTATCCATGACATTTCATTAAAAAAGGCTAATTCAAAATATTTGCAAGTGCAGAAGGGTTTCTCCTTTTTATTGACTTATCATAGACATTTTTAAACCATGCCTTAAAATTTAGTATGAAATACAGAAAAGAATCAGTCATGTACACATTTTAACTTTCGATTGTTTATTTTATTATTTATTTAAACTATTAGCATAAGTAGTGTGGGTATATTTGTAGCAATAGCCAAAAATAGTCAGAATTAATTTCTATTTTATGCCAAAAACCTTTAGGATATTAAATAAAGATCATGTTCCATGAAGATATTTTGTACATTTCCAACCGTAAATATATCAAAACTTAATTTTTGATTAGTAATATTGCTAAGAACTTCATTTGCACAATGTTAAAGACAATTTTCTCAATATTTAGATTTTTAGTATTTTTTTTTTTTTTGCACTCTCAGATTACAGACATTCAAATAGTTGCATCTCTGCCAAATATTGTCCTATCCTAACAAAACATAAGTCAATTGAAAGTGTATTTATTCAAGTTTCAGATGATATATAAATCTCAATTTAAAAAACCTGCCCTCTATGACTGGTATTGTGGTCCAGGATCACAATTAACTGAGATGTATTAAAATCATTCATTTCAGGTCCAATGAGTGTTTATGATAATTGGCACGTCAAAAAAGGTTTAAACTGCATGCATTTTCTTTTCTCTTTCACACTTCCAATGGTTTCAAATTAGTTTAGATTGAATGTAAAATTGTTTTATTTCATGTTTCTGCCATGAAGTAAACTTTTCCAGAACCTAAATAATTTAAATACAAAATTTCTATTTGTTGTATGTGGATGATATTATTTAATGACAAAAGCACACATGATGCTTCGGCAGACTTCATAAGGTGATGCAATATTAAACTTAGACTTAAATAGCACAAAGATCATCAAGTAGGCCAAATAAAAAATGCAGAAGTAAAAACAGACGAACATCATTTTGTACCCAGTTACTGTATTAATGTGAAGGACGGCGTTGTCTAATCACAAAGTCTCAAAGCAGATGTTTATCAGCAGTTATTAAAAGGTTTTTATCCTGTTTAGTGTCTCTGATAAACAGTTCTTCACTGTGTCTTTTCTGAGAACTGGTTAGTAGAAACAACAATGAAACCCTGAGGGCTGTTAATGATAAGATAAGAGAGTGAGATTACTTCACAGAGAAGCTTGCTTGAAATGCAAAATGAAACAGTCACTCTATTACCACAGAGTTTGCAGCAGAAGAATAATTCTACATTTTGCTGTGGTCAAAGACAGCAATCAGCCCGATTTCCGGTTGACCAGAGTAATTCTTATTATTGGTACTGTGAGTTTCAATGGCAAATTTTAATGGGAAGTAACTTTGTTTAAGGCCTTCTGACATTTTTTTCTCCCACATCATTTACAATTATTGAACAAGAAAAAAAACACACTTGTTTTTTACTAACTTGTAGTCCTTTACTGCACCTATACAGAAATGATTGTCAGTTGAAACCTGTGGATATAGCCAATAAAAGGTCATGTGTGGTCAACAAAGCTGTCTGACAGTGTTTATTTATAGTGTGACAGTGTGAAAAATAATTCTTTCCACCACAAGCATATTTACATATACCTAATTTCCCTCAAACACACATATCGAACTCTCAAAATACATACTATCCCATTTTTTTTTATTTGTGGAGCATGCATGCATATGTAATCTATTGATAAAAGTATACATACTGATTATATATTATTTTTTATCGATTTCACATTATTTTTTTTAAGTATATATGTATTTTTATAGATTGCTTTACATCTTTAAAACGAAAAAACATTTTAAACATGGTATTGTCACAGTCCATTTTGTAAGGTTAAACTAAGATTCAGAACACTTTGCTGCTCTCTTGTGGTCATTTGGTAAATGATTTTCTTTCTATTATAAAACGCATACAAAGCTGTTTGAGAACAAGAAAGAAATTTCTGCAAATACACTTTGAATGGGTATAGATGTCATTATGGACAAGTGAGAACTATACTGATGCTAACAGATTAATTAATATAACAGATAAGATGCTCACTGCAATTATATATAAAAAAAAAAAAACACTGCATACTTTTGTTTGTTTATCATTTGTTCTGTCTTGTTCTGCTTATTGTAAAGTTTTTTGTTGAAAATTCTGAAGGGGTGTGAAATTTTGACGCACATTTCCTGTGTGAGGCCGCTCATAGGAAATGTGAGAATAGCCAACCACAGTGCAACAGGACATGCAGATGTCTCTCGCACACTGCATTAACAACTACACTAAGGCTTTATCAAGGAGCAGATATCAGAGGGTGAGTTTTATCGTTAGTCTTCATTGATTTACACCACAGAGAAGTTTTTAGCCTAATCTTCCGTAGAGGAAAACATTAGTGCAGACGCATTTTCACTAATCTCATGCTACTTTGTAGGATGTCATTTTGAATTCTGCAGATGAATGGATAACAATGTATTCCAATCAATCTGAACACAAAGGTGAGCTGAGACTCTGATGATATTATTCTGAACTATATCAATCTGAACTATATATCATTCTGAATGATATTCTAAATAATGACTACATTAATTTTTAACTCAAAAATATAAATGGCATATCACAAAACCAAAAGGTTGTAAGACATTGTCATTGTCTGTTTTTTTTTTAATAGGCAATTCTCTGTCAGGATCTTTAAGCAGTTTTTCAATATTGGTCGTGTTGTCCATCATCTGGTGTTTTGTTTTTCTTGTGGTATTCTCTATCTGCATGTTTTTACAGAAAATTCAGCAGGACAAAAAGTAAGTTATATCTTCCTATGTAATTTTCAGTGGTTTAATCTACTAAATGTAACATTTCATTACTACAATTTTCAGTATTACAAAATTAAAAATGTTCTGCTTCAAATGTGCAGGCAAAAATCACAACCGAATTTTCAAGGAGATGAGGTGAAATATTTTCATATTCAGTGCATTGATGTAGACAGACAAGCAGAAAGATTGAGTATTTATTATTCACTGGTTATTGTTTCTTCCTGAAAGGTCACAGGTGCAGATGTCTCTTTAAATGAGGTATGAATTTTGAGAACTCCCACTTATCAGCTTTTCTGTCAAACCACAAACCTCTATTTAGTATACGTTTATGCCAGGGTCATTTTAGCTCTGTCTTTGTTTTCAGGTCTCTGAAAAGAGGAAGAAACGTGAAAGAAATAAAAGTTACAAAGAGAGGGTAAACTCAGTGTACTATGAGTTTTTTAGGGATCACTCACCACAGAGGAAACCCAGCAATTCAGATTGCACAGCAGAGTACAAATAAATGGAGTAATGTTAAATAAATAAATATTGAACTTCGTTCTTGTTTCAGTAATAAGAAATGTCCTAACAACGTATTATAAGTGCAAACACCTTTTTTTTTAATTGGTCACAATAATCCATAAGAGGGCGCTGCTGCACTAAATCACTAATGAGTGTGATTCATAAATAAAAATTAGTTTTAGTTTTAAATAGTTTTAAAATAAAAATTCTTGTGTCATTCCTAACCTGTAGGACAACTTGTATCTATGCTCTGTTTTCTTCTTTGTTTTTGGTGTTTTATGTCCATGGAAGTCGACTGTATCCAAAACTGTTGGTTACCAGCATTTTATAAAATGTCTCTTTGTGTGTGTGTCATATGGGTTTGAAATGACACAATGTTGATTAAATCACATTTTTGGGTGATCTATTCCTAAAAAATAATGGGTGGATTCAAGTGTATAGTATAATGATGTTTGTTTATGATTTTTAATGAAAGACAAAGTTTATTGTACTTAACCTGTTATAAGAATTTGAGTGGGCAATTGTAATCCATATAAATAATTCCAATAAAGTTTCATTAATCACAAATGTGTCTGTCTCTGTGTAGCAACTTAACCACATACACAGAACCGACAAACCACCTCTATTTGAGGACTTCCTCGTTTGAAGAAACTTTTTTTTCCTGTTAGGTTTAGGGTGCATGTAGGTTAGGCTTAGGTTTATATTATTTATAACTAGTGGTATATAAAAACAATAGTAGTCTATGGAATGTCCCCATTTAGACAGCTAAGTAAACGTGTGTGTCTGTTTGGGGGTGGGGGTTTGGGGGAGGGTGAATCACTGGATCTCTCCAGAACTCTGTAATGTTGTCCTTCAGTTTTCACTCTGTCTGTGCAACAGCTCCTCTCATCTATTCTTTCTCCTCTCATCTCCTGATAATGGTAAGTCATCATGCTGTACGAGACAGACCTTATATGCACACTAATACATCTGATATCTTTGTACTTGTATTTAGTTTTAAATATTATCATTTGTACTTATCTTTTTGCAGATTATTAGAACACTTTCTCCATTCATTGTCCTCTCTGTTGTCTGCTGTTATGCAGAGGTAAGACAGAAAGCTTTCTGAATTCTTTGGATAATGTTTGGATAGAAGACAAAGTGTCTTGAGGAGTTTAACAGAGCACTATATATTTTCTATTTTGTGTATTGTCAGTAAGAATAACTCATAATTTCAGAGAATTTCATTTATTTGGCATGTATTATACTAAAACTTTATACCTTTTTAATAATAATAATAATAATAATAATAATAATAAAAATACTAAATTAATTAAAAATAAATAAATAAAATATATTTTTTAATTCATTTACATTTTATTAAAGAGTTTCTTAGTTTGTTGTATTTGAGTTATTTATGGGTGTTTTATGTGCAAAACTACTGGTTAAAGGAAATGCCAATAAACCTAATGCATAATGTTCTAGCTGAAAATTACCAGCACCATTTCTATTGTGTGATAGTTTCAATTTAAGAATTAGTTAACTTCCAAAAAAATTTCCTAATACTTTACTCACTCCCATGTCATCCTAGAATTTCATGTCTCTCTGTCTTTAGTTGAAAAGAAATTAAGGTTTTTGAGAAAAACATTGCAGGATTTTACTCCATGCACTCATAAAAATAAAGGTGCTTTAAAGGGTTCTTTACAATTATACCCTAGAAGAACCATTTTTGGTTCCACTAAGAACCATTCAGTCAAAGGTTCTTTAAAGAACCACCTCTTTCTTACCTTTTTATAATCTGAAGAACCTTCTTTCGCCACAAAGAACGTTTTGTGAAACAGAAAGGTTCTTCAGATTCTTTATGGAACCATTTAGAGAAAAAAAAGTTCTTCTATGGCGTCATGAAGCACCATTTTAAGAGTGTAGAGCAGACTTCAATGGTGCCCAATGGGTTAAACGTCCAAATTACAGTACAGGCGGAAGTACCGACCCATTGTTTACAAAGCAAACATGCAAAAAAGGTAAAACAACGATAATTGTTGTAAATGGACAATTTTAAAGTTGGAGGAGAAAATGAGATTTTTTCGCCCTAGCCTACCTTTTTGAACCGAAGTACACAAATAAAGAACTATGTGTACATGCCGCAATGCATGAAGATGCGCATCTAGA
Organism: Cirrhinus molitorella; assembly: GCA_033026305.1. Classification (NCBI taxonomy): domain Eukaryota; kingdom Metazoa; phylum Chordata; class Actinopteri; order Cypriniformes; family Cyprinidae; genus Cirrhinus; species Cirrhinus molitorella. The sequence goes on from CM065120.1 coordinate 34,131,001, forward strand.
CTATAGCATTTGTGTTTTTTTTTTGAAAATTACAGATCGTTTTGCTAGATAAGATCCTTATTCCTTGGCTGGGATCGTGTAGAGCCTTTTGAAGCTGCATTGAAACTGCAATTTGGACCTTCAACCCACTGATCCCCATTAAAGTCCACTATATGGAGATAAATCCTGGAATGTTTTTGTCACAACCTTAATTTTCTTTTTGACTGAAGAAAGAAAGACATGAACATGACATGGGGGTGAGTAAATTCTCAGGAAAGTTTGATTCTGGAAGTGAACTAATCCTTTAACGTAACTTCAGAAGCTCTGGAGCTCTTTTTTAAGGAGTGTAAACCCAGCATTGTAGGCTTCAGATGTGCCTGGGCTTAGCAGATGAATGAGCAGCTGCTGTTTGTCTTGGCAGGTAAAAGCAAAGTAATTGGTATGTGGAGTAATGGAAAGCCAAACAGCAGCAGACGTTACCACACGGGTGGGATAAGGGCTTTTTAACACTAACACTGAGCACTTCACACAGATGCACAAGCACAGCCGTTCTGTCTTGTGTGTGTGTTTGTTTGTGCATAACTCTTGTGGTCTTGCGCAGTGTTCAGGTGCTGACACATAGTTAGACACGGCAGATGTGCTGGTCTTTTCATGTGTGCGCCCGGAGGCCTGTTACATCTGCACATCATCAGGACGAAACACCTTTTCATTAGAAACCAAACAACAGGGCTCACAAAATGAAGCTCCAGTGCTCAGTAAGAGAGGTATACTTTTAGAGACGACTTGATGTGTAGCATCTACATGATGATGAAAAGGTTAAAGAACGCACTGATTTTATTTATTTAGGATTAAAAAAAAACTCAAACTTTTGAATGGTAGTGTAAGTTTTGTACATTTTAGTCGACTTTTCTATCTCTATAGATTTTCATTGGTGCTTAAAAAATGCTGTTTTCATTATGCAGGTTTAACAAAAGTTGAGGAGCATGTTTATATCATTGTAAGGTGAATTCAGGTCAACTGGGCCGCTTGACAGTCATACAAGTATCAAAAAGCAGCCTAATTTACTTGAGCTCACCCTGTATGAACAGATGTTTAGTAGCATATACTTTATTTGCTAATTCCTCAGAGATTAAACACACATTTATGCTTGCATTCTTTGTTTTTGCATGCTTTTAGACTGATCTGAGCATGGGTGAACATTGGGCAGACAGAAATATGAGAACTAGGTCGCCAGAGGTAGAGAAGGGCTTTAAATGCTTTGGTCAAAAATACAGCACCTATAGATATTACAGGATGCTGTCATGTGCCTTCTGCTACTGTGGCCTGTGTGAGTATAAATAAAAAAATATTTCATTCTGTAGAGAACCAGTGGAGCCTGTGCAAAAGGGTGCTGTGGGTGATTGGTAAGGTGTTGATATGCGGTTGCCAAGTGGATTTTGTAAGACGTTTTGCGGACAAGACATTCTGGTCCCTAGAGGCCCACCTATTGACATATTTTTACATTTCCTATAGGGTTTCAGAAGTGCAAGTCATCATAATTGTCATAGAAATAACCACAAATATAATTTCTGTGTTTCCATCCACTGGTCAGATGAGAGAAAAGTGTCAAATTTGTAGTCACTCCTTCAAGCCGTTGTATTATTCGTTTTCGAACTATCTTTTGTTTTTTGTTGTAAAAAAATTATAAATATACATAACATTTTGTGCCTATCCTTGTCGCAGGACTCTTTATGATGAGCTATTATTTACTCTTATTCAAAAACCTATAGTTTTGAACGTACAGTCAAACCAAAATTTATTCAGACACCGAACAACATTTATCACATTATCACAGTTTGTTCGCTTTCGTTGTAATAAAATATGACAAGAACTCAGAGTTAAACTGTGTCAGAACAAACTTGATAATGTCAGATAATAGCTTTGATAGAAAGGTATGTAATGGATTACAATTGACCAAAAATTCAGACAACTGTTGATATGACAATATTTACACAACTTTGTTGACCAATTACCAAGCAATGCTTAATTTTGTTCAGTCTGCAGGGTAAAAAGGTCGCATTAGCTATTAAAGAAAAAACACTTAAGCAAAACATGGTCAGGTCAAAGTGTCTGAATAATTTTTGGTCCCAAATTTGTATCAATCACTCTATAAAGAATTTGACCTTTTTACTTTATTTTGTTATCATAAAGTTATCATTATACTTACACAAATAAACTAGACTACAGTGTCCTGCACCCACTAATATAAAAATATCAAAATTATATCTGGTATCTGAATAATTTTTGGTTTTAACGTATATCTAATGCAGTTCGAGTATTTATTTTGTTATTTTCCCCAATTTTTCATCGATGTATAATGTCTGACTGACGTCTTTTAGGGATTAAAAGACGCTTAATGCAAAACGATTGTTCATTATTTTAAAATTCCTGCCGTTCTAAATCTATACAGTTGTTCGTTGCGCTCCGTTTGAACGGTCTCTGCAGCACTGGGCTTGAATAATACATAGCTACCAAACTGTAATTGTATCGTTCTCTAGATAAGTTCAACTCATATTTATTCTAACATTTATATTAATATTTACATGGAAAATACTGTGGAACCGCGTGTATTTTAAGTGTGCCGCGAAACTAACACTGGCATACATACAACTAGAAAACACAACGCTTTAAACCATAGTTGTACTATTCTTAAGCAGCTTACACATATTAAACTAATAAATACAATTATTTACTCACCAAATTTGTAGATTGAGGAACTTTCTCAACAAGCTCACCCAAAATCTTGCCAAGTTGCCTGACTGAAGTCTTCTGTCTGCAACGGTCTTCACGAAACCTCGCGATATTTTTTATTTAATTATTTCAAAACATTAAAGTTAACTGGGCAAATAGGCTACTCTAGTTCAGTCAACTTTCTCACTTACAAACTAGCTGAGGCAGTGAAAATGTAAAATGTTAAGTTTAATAAACAAATTACTGCAACTAAACTGCGAAATAACTGTTTGCAGTGTAAGTTTCCATAAAATAATTAAAATATTTACTATTGTAAATATACATAACATTAAAAAAAATTTAAACTCTGAGATCTGTAATGTTATTAACTGGGGTAATGAATCATCACTGGTTCTAAAAAGGGATTTATTTTTCAGATGAAAAAACTTCACACGTTTGGCTCGTGTGTTCAGTGCTCAGCGTGACTAGAAAATAAGACACCTCTGCTTATACTGAGGTAGTAATAATCAATATATGGAAGTCTGAGAGGGTAGAAATATGGATGTATTGATACTGAAGCCCTGATATTGAGCCTATAGGAGTATCCACCTTATTCTTTAATTTTGTCATTCATTTCTTACCCCCATGTCATTCCAACACACACAATTTAAGATATTTTGGATGAAAACCGGGCGCTTTGTGACTGTCCTATTGACTGCCAAGTAAATAACACTATCAAGGCCCAGAAAAGTATGAAAGACGCATCAAAATAGTCCATCTGCCATCAGTGGTTCAATTTTCCGAAGCTACGAGAATATTTTTTCCTGTCTCCTCCATGTTGCAATGAAGTTTTGCAAATCAGATGCACAGAAGGAAAATCTGAATTGTATAGAACAGAAAAAAAGTCTTGGGCACATTGTTACTGTTGCATACTTGTAGTGATTCATGCATGGAGTGTTAAAACCACAGTGGTTAAAATGTGGATGAGCACATTTTGTTTTTTTGAGCAGTGTTTCCTCTGTGGTTCCCTTATGGGTATTAATATGAAATGTGTGTTCACAGTTCAGCTCATCCACATGAGTGAAGAGCTGGTGTAGGCCTATATAAGACTGTCAATACAGAAACCAGAATGAGAACAGGCAATGCTGTTAGTCCCCCATATCAGTTTTTTTTATATATCACAGGTAGGATCATTATAGTGAGTTCATAGTGACTTCTGTTCATTAATGATGTGGTGTCGTCTTACAGAGTCTGTCTGCTCTGATCTCCATCAAACCATCTCAGCTGACACACTTTGGAATCTGAGGAATGTGCCATCTGCCCTCTGGTTTTAGGTCAATGGTTGGTGTGTGTGTGTGTGTGTGTGCTATACAGCCTGTTAGAAGTGATATGTGTGTGAAAGGGGTTTCCGCTCATCTCAGTTTATTGGTGTTAATGCTCTCTTGAATTTTTGGTGGACTCTTCTGGTGTAAATTACTCTGTCTCTCAGTTCTCTGTTCTATGTCTCTCTCATTAACATATTGTTTGATATTAATATGTTAAACTATAGATTTAATTTCCTCATTTAAAAAAGCATGCTATAAAAAGACATTTCTTATGCTTACCAAGACTGCATTTATTTGGTTAAGATGCAGTAAAAACTGTAATAATTCTATTCTACTTCTATATTTTATAATGTAATTGATTCCTGTGATGCAAATCTAAAGTTTCAGCATCATTTGCTGCTCAAGAGGATGAACTGAATATGCATCTTTCCATATTTTAGAATAACCATGCAGCAAAGTTAAAATATCTTACATCAGACTTGTGAGGAAGCATGTGAAAAAGGTTTTTGGGTCTGTTAACAGATCAAATAAGTGGACCAGGCCTGTTTGCTTTTCACTAGTAAACACATTTACTCACACACACTAACCACTGGAAAACTGTGATGTATTCCCCAAGTGAGGTCATATTGTTGGCATCCAATGCACATTTTATTTGAAATATTCATTGCATGTGCACATTCCCATGTGTGTGCTAGAGAGAGAGAAGCATTTGCAAGTTCACACTGGGCTGCTCCACCCTACACGATTTCCAAAAAACCTAATCCCTTTTTCTCAATTCCTTGAGATACCATTCTATTGTGTCTCCCAATCTTCCCAGTGAGAGGTTAAAGTTCAGAATTGAGGGGTCACAGAGCATGTAGAGATGGACAGATGTCCCCAGGCTGTATGTCAACATGTATTTAACTATACAAGTGTGGCATCTTCCTGTAGATCTTCCACAGATGAAGTCTGTTCTGAGCCAGCAAGTATGCACTTGCACTGGTGAGTACCTCCTCTGGGGGATTTGAAAAGGTAATGGTCCATTCGCTAGTTTCACTAAAAGTACAATATGTATGTCATGTGCAACATGCTATGCTAAGCTAGAATATATATATATATATATATATATAACAATAGAAAAAGAATATCTGGATATTATATTATATTAGTTTATATTATACATAATACTATTATATGAATACTATTTTCAACAATATTTAAGTTATTAATATGTTTTTATTATATTATATTATATTATATTATATATTACTAGTTTTCTATTTTCTGCCCATTAGCTAAAATAAAATAAAATTTGATTAAAAATAAATAAATAAATAAATACATTTGCCAGACTTTCACTAAAAATACTAAATAAAGGAATATCTCTTGTAATTATGATTTTTTTTTACATTAAAAAAAAAAAAATTATATTATCAAGGATATTATTAGTGATCTATTTTTGCCCATTTATTAAAATTTAATTAAATGTAATAAAACAATTAATAAATAAATTCTCACTATTTTTCACTAGAAATTCGGTTTCTGTTATATTATATTATATTATATTATATTATATTATATTATATTATATTATTATGGATATTACTAGTGTAACTATTGTTTTAATTAGTGTTTAATTATAGTTGTTTTTTTTTTATCATGGATATTACTAGTGTACTAGTGTTTTTTTTCTGTTTTTTTTTTGCCAAATAACTAAAGTACAATTAAATTAATTACAAAATAATAATAATATAATAATAATAATTTGCAATTAAATTTGACAGACTTTCACTAAAAATACAGTACACATGTGATGTAGAATGTGCTATGCTAGGCTATAATATATAATAGCAAAAGAATATCTTCTGAAATCATTTTTCAAAAAAAAAAAAAAAAATTTTTTTTTTACATTATATTATATTATTAGATTGAATAATCAAGGATATTACTAGTTCCATTTTGTCTTCTTTCCGCCCACATTAAATAAAATAAAATTCAATTAAATTGGAAAAAAATAATAAATGGAATGGAAAAATTTATATTTTAACCTATACTTTATATTAAAATGGTATTATATTATATTATATTATATTATATTATATTACATTATATTATATTATATCAGTGTTCCATTAGGTCTTTTTGGTTTCACTTACTAAAATAAAATAAAATACATTTTGATAGTATACTAGTGCAAATGCTTTTCCTGTAGAAGGATCAGAGCAAATTAGGATACAGGAAAAGCACAGATGTTGCAGATGGTTTGTATGTAGCTGTGTGTGTGTGTGTGTGTGTGTGTGTGTGTGGGAGTGTGTGCCATCTGTCTTGCAGTCGTGTGGTGCTGCTTTTATATGTGTGTGTTTTGCAGTGAGTGACAGCATGTGCTGGTGTATTGTCATGGTCAGACTCTTTGTTACTCACCCTCTTTATTAGATGGCAAAGGTCAACAGGTCTGGCTCCCATCTGGAGCTGTGTCAGGGCTGCTTTCACTTCAGTCTGCACCAATCAGACGGTACAACAAAAGGGCAGCACAAGTCTGAAGCGAGTGAATGAGCAAGTTCTGTTTATTTAGGTGTAAACATGGTGGACAAGAATACATAAAGACAATTTTTGTACAACTGTGGGTGTGTAATTGGATCATTTGTTATTTGGATGTTACCAAATAAAGAAAAAAAGCAAACTGATCGTCATTTATTAGTAGATAAACAATTCTGCTTCAAGTTTTGTTAGAGGAACCAGTGCACTATTATATTAGGCTAAGTCTGCCATCTTGTGGCTACGTAATATGCATATGTTTGTAAAATATGTTTGTCTTTACCGATAAACAGTGGGGTTAGTGTTTGTGGCTTAGTATTTGGACTATATGAAATATTAGATTAAAAAAGTGCTAAAAAGTACTAAAACTAAGTCTTTCGGCATAAACCCATATAGCCAGTATAATTTGAGGCGTTTCCCCCCTTCACCACTAGTTGGGGCAAAAGTACAAAACTGAATGTGTCACTGTCACGTCCAAAAGTTCCTGGATACGCTGTTTCTTGTGAAAATATTGCAGGCCTACTCACATTTCTTTGTTCTTGTCTGTGGTTTGTGCAGGAGGTGAAGAGTAAAAGTAAAGTTTGTGCAAATGTGTTCTGTGGAGCTGGGAGAGAATGTTCTGTGACAGAGAAAGGACAACCAACCTGTCTGTGTATCGAGGTGAGCCACATATTAACCGCGACTTGGAAAATATCCACCATACACATGCTGCCTTTCCCACCAGGGTTGCCAGGTCTACTTAACAAAACTAGTACTAAACTAGCCCAGTGATCATTTAAACCAATTATCAACACTCTAAATATGCCACACCCATACCTAAAAATATATATTTTACAGACACACTTATACATTAAACTAAATTTTAACTTGAAATCAGTGTATAGCAGTAAAAGTAGTAAACTAGGTTTTCATTTTTGGTGAAAAGTGGTGAACCACATTTTATGTTGATGGCTGCCTTATCTTAAACTGTTTTAAAATATTTTTTTCACATCAATGTACACTCCATACATCATAATGGCACAGTGGCAAATCTTTGCAAATCTATTAAAAATAAAAAACTTTCATTTCGTAAGTATTCATACCCCTATCTGGGACAGCTGTAATTTAGCTCAGGAGCATTCATATTGCTTGTGGATGTTACTACATTAAGAGTGAAGTTCACCTGTGGCAAATTAAGTTGTATGTGTGATTTGGCAAAGGCACATGTCGTAATAAAAGGTCTAACAGCCGAAAATGCATATCAGAGCAAAAACCAAGCCCTGAGGTAAAAAAAAAAAAAGTTCTGTAAAACTCAGCAACAGGATTGCATTAAGCTACACATCTGGGGAATGAAAGAAGTTTGAAACAACAACAAATCTTTCTAGAGCTGGCCTCCTGGCTAAACCGAGCAATCGATGGAGAAGAGTTGGCAGGACATCACTGCAACACTCCACCGATCTGGGCTTTATGGTGCTGTGGCAAGACTCAGTCCTTTCCTCGGTGAAGACAAATGAAAACCAACTTAGAATTTGCAAAAAAAACACCTAAAGGACCCTTTGACTGTGAGAAATAGGATTCTGTGGTCTGATGAACCTCTATTCCAAGCATCGTTTGAAGGAAGTGGCAGGGACTGAGAGACTCATCAGAGTAGAAGAAAAGGTCAATGCACCAAAATATTGAGATAGCCTTAATGAAACCTCATTCAGAACTTCATCAATGAACTGAAGCACACAGCAAGAGTGTCTTATAGACAACTCTGTGAATGTCCTTGAGTGGCCCAGCCAGAGGCTGGGATTGAACCCAATCAAACATTTCTGGAGAAATCTGAAAATGTCTGCCATCCAAGCTGACAGAGCTTAAGAGGTAAAGAGGTGAGGCGAAGAGTGGCAGATAATTGGCAAATGTTGATGTGCAAATCTTGTTGCATCATACCAAAAAGGACTTGAGGCTGTAAAGGTGCTTCAGCTAAATACTGAGTTAAGGGTATGAATACTTATGCAATATACTTATTTCAGTTTTTTTATTTCGAATAAATCTATGACGTGACAATTCGGTTTAAATTCAATTTGAAACAGTTTATCATAAGGCAGCAACATAACAAAATGTCAAAAAATAAAGGGGTATGAATACTTTTGCAAGGCACTGTAGCCTACCAAAATGTTTTAGAATATAAAAATAAACAAAAATGTCCTTAAAATGAGACCATTTTAAAAAAGGCCATGAACTGCAACTACCTAACAATATGGAAAATCAATGACAGGAAAACACACATTTAAATATATAAATAACAACAGAATTGTAGCTTACCATCCTGCAACAAACACTGTATCAGATATGATCAGACATTTTTAGTGTTGGTTAATATTAAACTGAATTGGGGACATAGCCTTTTACATCATATAACAGATCCATGGCCTGTTTTTTGATTAACATTCTCTAGTTGAGAACCACTGAAAGAAATGACATGGGCATCATGAATGTACACTTATTTCAATGTGTGTGTGTGTGTGTGTGTGTGTGTGTGTGTGTGTGTGTCTTCATCAGCAATGTAAACCCCATAAGCGTCCCGTTTGTGGCAGTAATGGGAAGACGTACCGTAATCACTGTGAGCTGCATCGTGATGCCTGTCTCACTGGACTCAAAGTGCAGGTTGCACATGATGGACACTGTGAAGGTAAGTGTGTATGTGCTCCATTTAACAGGTTTATAGTGTTTTGTTTTCTAGAAATTCATGAAATACATGGAATGAGATGCTTCACCACAAACCACCACCATAGATGTTAATAGGAAATGTCATTGTAACCTAGTAGTTTAAATAATTGCAGCCATTTCCTCTCAGAAAAGTCACCAATTTGCCACATCAATATGCAAGATATTTTAAGAACTTGTCAGAAAAAGCAGCTCCTGTTTGCAGTTGCTGATAAAACTCACTGACATGGTTTCTATCTTTTCTCATTTAGAGAAAAAAATGGAAAAAGTCACCAACAGCCCAAGTGAGTAAACACACATCTGTTTCAGAAGTGATTATTGTAAATGTGGAATTATGTTTTTTTATTGTTATCCAATACTGTGAGCAGTATTGTTTGGACAGAATGAAATATGTAAAATAGGACTTATTAAAAGTATATAGTGATTGAAAACAAATGATCATATTTTAATATTCATATTGGTGTCTGACAGGCCAAAGATGCTGGTAAATATGTTTTGAAAGGACATAAAGTTTTCAATAGTACAGTATAATTTTAACACGTTGTGCCTGTTTGTTCTATTTGTTTGATTGTTTAGTTGTTTGTTACCTTACGGACCGCAATGAGTTGAGGAGTCGTGTGATTGAATGGTTGCAGTCTGAGGTGGAGCCTGATGGCTGGTTTTCTAAAGGATCCAACTTCTCAGATATCCTGCTCAAATACTTCCAGGTTTGTGTGCGTGTGTTTCAACATATTGATTAATTGAAATCAATTCATATGTCTGTGTCTCACACTTTTTTGGTATGCTGTTCGTGTTTCAACAGAACTATGATAATGGAGATGCTCAGCTGGATTCAGCAGAATTCTTGAAGTTCATTCAGCATAATGAGACTGCAATAAATGTCACATCTCCTTACGCTGAGGAGGAGAACAACCGCCTACTCAGGTCACACACGCAAATACACACACACACACACACACACACCCATACAAAGTCTCCTTAAATAAGGTGATAATGTACACTAGTGTTAAAAGGTTTGGGGTCATTAAGGTTTTTTAAAAATGCTTACCAAGGCTGCGTTTATATGATAAAAAATGCATTAAAAACAGTAATATTGTGAGATATTATTACAATTTAAAGTATCTGTTTTCTGTTTTAATATTTTTTTGAAATATAATTTATTCTTGTAATGCAAAGCTAAATTTTCAGCTGTTATTTCAGTCTTCAGTGTTGCATGATGCTTCAGAAATCATGCTAATATGCTGACTTGATTTTGGTAGGCAAAATGAAGTGTAGTATTTGGCTTTTCATTAATTCTCACATGCATTCAGATATAACACAGTTCAAATAGGTGTCATATTTGCATACTCTATCATGTTTATAATGTCCTCTTGCCCTTGTTGGTTCATCTCCATCTCTGTATGACACACAGTCATGTTTTTTTATCATTTGACCTGCAAAGTGTGTTATTTGCAGATAGATACAGTTTGAAGACAGTTTGTAGTTGTGGGGTTTATTAACCTGAACGCTGTCTTTATACTGAGCACTATCTGTGTCAATACTCTTATCAGTTCTTCTTTACAGCCGCTTCTGATAATTTCTATCGGACGATTCTCAAAATCTTTCTGGGCTAGTCTATAAAACATAATGATTGTGACCTCACTGTCCTCTGACCAAGATTTGCAGAGGAAATCTCTCAGTATGCTTACAATTTACTCTCACAATAAAGACTAAACAAGATATTGGCATCATATACAGCTTGTTTTTACCTTGAGCATTTAAATTGCATTTTATTTTGGTAAATAAAAGTGAGCACAAAATCCACAATTTAGTAAATCTGATAAAGATTCACCACTGTTACGGTTCCAGTGGTCGTCCGACTGATATGAGTTCTTCAGAAGGTCATTGCTGATACTGATATCTAGAGATGAGGGTGTTCAATGGCCAATGTATATGTAATACAGTTTGCAGGCTGTAATACAAATTCAGAATTGCTTAAAATTGCTTGACTGTTTTACACAATATTTCAGTACATATTCATGATTGTCCAATCTGTAACACATTTTATCGTAGAAGTCCTTTTTACTTTTTAAGCTGTCTCTGTGAGATATTTCATAGGCATAGGTAATGCTTTAGAATATGAATTGAATTAGAATTGGAGCTTATTCTTATAACTTTGTGAACAATCAAATTCGGTTTAGTGGCTAGAAAGCAGACATGCTATCTGATTGCAAACTGCTGTCACACTACAGATCAGAATTTTGCTTTTAAAAAAAAAGTATACTTTCATTCAGCAAGGATGCATTAAATTAATCAAAAGTCACAGTAAAGACTTTTATACTGTTAGAAAAGATTTACATTTTGAATAAATGCTGCTATTTTGAGCTTAGCATTCATCAAAGAATCAAAGTATGGCCGTTTCTTCAAAAATATAAAGCACCACAACTGATTTCAACGTTAATAGAAATAATATTAATATTTTTTCTATTAAATCAGCATTTTAGAATTATTTCTAGGGGGTCATGTGAATCTGAAGACTGAAGTAATGATGCTGAAAACTCAGTTTTGCCATCACAGGAATAAATTACATTTTAAAAAAAAATTGGTAACGCTTTAAATTACAGCCCGCAAAGAACTATGTAAGTATGCTAAACTTACAGCGTACTTATAAAGAACGTACGTGTAGGTATAAGGGAACAATATGTTAAGTTCGGGTAATAAGGGGGTAATAAGACTGATAATTAACCTGCAAAGACCTATGTAAGTAAACTGAAGTTACACCGTAACTTTGTTGTAATTACAGTATACCTATTTAATACATCCATGTAGGTATAAGGGAATAGCATGCGATATTTGGGAAATAACGGGGGTAATAACCTGTGAATTTTTTTTTTATTATACTGTAGCCTATCATTTATAACTAGGCTATTTAAAACTAAGGGCTACTATAATTAGGCTACATCGTATGGTACAGTGTACTGTATATGGCCTAAACAACAGTCTTATGTTGTGAATATGATTTAAAAAGACGATGTACTTTTCATAATTTTATATTAATGTTTTTTACAGGCCTAGATAGACTATTTCTTATAGCGTAGCTACATATTTAATATTAAAGGATACAAGAGGGTAATCAATAAGCTTTCATGAGGTAAGGAGACATGTGAATGATAAATTATAAACTCAACTCATTTCACTGGATGTCTAGTTTTGTTGTGAAATCTCCATCATGTATCCTTTAATATTAAATATGTAGCTACGCTATAAGAAATAGTCTATCTAGGCCTGTAAAAAACATTAATATAAAATTATGAAAAGTACATCGTCTTTTTAAATCATATTCACAACATAAGACTGTGCAACATAAGACTGCAATGTACGCAGCCAAAAACAGTAGATATAATTGTATAATTACCATAGAATATATAATGATGTAGTTTACATCACCTTCACAAACTCAATAAAAACTGAAAAATGCAAAAGCACAATGATGCACATTCTTTATTTGTCATGTTGTAGAATCAGAGTTTAAAAAATCTTTGAATTTTCTGTAGAAAAGATAAATCGTCATCTTGTTCCGACCAAAGTGACTTAAACGCACTTGACATCGTAATGACGACTTGTCAGCTTGTAAGTACGAACGTCCCAGGAGGACTTGAACGCAGCATTTCTCCTGCTCCCCAGATGCTGCCTGTTCATACGCGACAGCATGTCAGAGGAGGCGCGCGAGTGGAAAAAGTACTAATTATTATTGATTACTGATTTGAATCCGTTTCTAATAACGAAAACAATACCTTACAAATAAAAAGAAGCAGGTTTTTACGATCAGAAATTTCTTAAACCCGTAAACCCCTGTAAATTAACTGTTCTGTCAAAGTATCCAATAAACGTATGAGTTTAAATAGTAAGTTCAAAATGCCTCTAATACAGAGAAAATCTGAATGATATCATCAGAGATTGCGGAGAGTCACGTCAGTTTTTTATTTTTATTTTTTTGGTTTAAGCGTATACCCACTTCTCTAGGCGCCACTACACCACTGGGTGTAGGTATTGGCAGTAGCAAGTTCCTGTACTAGCTTTACAGCAACAGCAGCACCAATAATCTACACCAACAGCAATTCAGCAGCATAGCAGATCCATTCCGCCAAGACCAAAAACATTAACATTGTCATATCCATCACCATGCTAAAAATCTTTAGAGAGTTGTGGAATGATGGAACTGAAGTAGCAGTCTTGTGTCCATGAAAACAATTTTGATGTTAACCGAATGTTTTAAGAAAAATATTGCTTTGAAAATTGCAATAAAATATTAAAACGAGTGGTGGCTGTGTGTTCTGCAGGAGTCTGTGTGTGGATGCCCTTATTGAGCTGTCTGATGAGAATGCTGACTGGAAACTGAGCTTTGATGAGTTCCTCAACTGCCTTAGGCCTGGATTTAACCCACCAGAGAGGAGTAAGACCTACAGCCACTTGCTCCATTTTCCCTGGCATATAGCATATAAAACCTCAACAGACCTATGTATGAACATATAGCCTGCAAGATATGTGTGTATTGAGTGCCGTTCCATGTTTTTAGAGTGCGCTTTAGAGGACGAGACATACGAGGATGGTGCTGAGACTCAGATGGAATGTAACCGCTGTGTTTGTGCCTGCGGGAACTGGGTCTGCACTGCCGTTATATGTGATGGTGAGCCAAAACCTGGGATATTGCTGTTGTTGAGGATAGGATTTGGACAGCAAAGCTGGATGAGATGAGTTTTTGTCTGTGGAATGTGGTCTGACTTTGTCTTATGTCTACAGGTTCAAATAAGACACCTCCACTTGAGGAAATGGAGGGAAGCGATCAGGAGATGACAGAGGAGGAGTGGACTCGACGAGTTGCCGAACTTAACAAACATCAGGTTGGAACTGAGTGTAATATTTGAAACTTGAGTCATCAAGTATTGACAAATAACAACATGTCCTGATTAATGTAATGTGATGTGCGTTTTTCCTAACACACCGTCCTTACATAAATCCTTCATCCACTGTCTGTTTTGTTTGGCTGGGTCTTCATGGACCTAAAACAGATAAAATGTGTGACTTTTGAACTGTTTTCCCCCCATAGGAAACTGTGGAGAAGATGAAAGTGACTGCTAAAGAGGTCTAAGGAGTAATTCAGGAGGTTGAATGAACTTTTATCCAGATTTCAGCTTCAATCAACCTTTGTCTGAATGGAAAGACAGAGAAAGTTTCATTTATTTAGTTTATTATATTAATTATTGACATTTTCAAGGGTGTGTTCTTGTCTGTTGTTTGTTATAGTCTTTTTTTATTTGTTTGGGACAATACAAGATCCTGTATGATTTGTACCTGTAGTGTAAATTGCTGCAAACTTTTTGTAATAGTATTTTTATACATTCAGTGTAATTTTAATGTCTCTATAAAGCAGGGTGTTCATATTTTACCTTGAAGTTAACAGAAAATATGAAATTGTATTTTGTATAAAGACCATTAGCATCAACAAGATCTTCCCATTTTGATTATTGTAATATGTCATATCTCATATACAGTGTAGAATTTACATAGCCTTCCATAAAGTGGGTTTTGGACAATGTCAACACTAATCTATTATTTTGTGATGACTGTGCATTAATAAAATCAGAATGTATTCAGAACTAAACTGGTCAGGTTCATCCGTTTTGAGCATTTTTCAACTAGTCATACTGGGAGATATATTAAACTGGCGATGTTTTTTCAGCAATGAAAGCTATTTATAAATCATATCTGTTCTGTATTAAACTTAATTGGCAATCAATAAATACAACTATAAAGAATGGGCCAGATTAGTTTAATCAGGTAATCGGGTAGGCTATGATAAGTTGGCATCATTGTGTAACCAAAATGATTAATGCTTAATCTTCAGTGATATTTGTATTTATGTGTTTTAATGTATTTATGGCAAGATACTTTCCAAAAAACGTATTATTATTCTTTAACACAGAAGTAAGCCTATGGGTGAGATTTATTAAGTCACGGTTTGGTCAATTACCCCAAAGAAGGGACTTTGGTTACACAGGTGCGTGGCCATATTGGAGATACTCAACAACAATGCTGTTGTTGTAAACAACAGCATTGATTGCATTGTTGATGTACTACTAAATATGTTGTTCTGCTAATTTTATGCTGTCTAAACCATGGAAAAAATGTATTGAAGCTACTAAATCATAAAATAATTAGTAAGCAGATATTTTGACAAACTAAAGTTAATAGGTGGTAAAGATACATAAGAGCAGTATTAATTAAGATATTAGCCTAATATTTCAGCTACCTTACTGAAAATTATTAGAACAAACACGAATGTTGTCAAGATTCTTGCCCTGGAAATCCTGGTTCAGTCTGGTTGGCCAAACGCCTTTTGTTCCTCAGACTGTTTTTGCACTCTTCTGCTTGATTTGTTATAACTTTTGTAAGTCTAGTATAACATGACAATAACTGACTATTTAAAATGTACAAATGGCCGCACCCGCTCTTACGGAAAAATAAGGTGGATACTGAACAAGTTTAAGTATAAGACCCTGCTTATGCCAAAAAAAGAGTACTGTAGCTCAAATGCCTTTTGTTGTCTGTCTATCATTGAACAGAGTTATGCTTCCTGTATCACTATAATCATGCAACATGTAGACCTGTTGAATGTCAACATGTTTTCATGTAAACCAGGCACTCAAACTAGACGTGCAGGGTCGCATAAGAGACTTATGAGACGGAACAAACTTGCATCATGTTTGGCCCCTGGATGACCAACCACTGACTGCAGGAGGCGTGACGTGCGCGCACTCAAGTACAGATAAAACCACTAAAGGCTTGGGTCAAGCGCGTGCACTTTGCACAGCTGCAGTTCAGTCACTTTAGTCAAAGAGGATCACTTTAATTTACATTGTAATATATGTGTATGGATTATAACTGAAAACAAGAGCTCCGCGGCGACAACTGTTTAGACTGCTACACCACTAAAAAGTGTGATAATTATATATTTTTTTTGTAAATTATTATTATTTTACTTTACTAAATAGTCAATATGGCTCGTTTCCCAAGCATAGACGACTGTGCCGTTTTACATTTGTCGCGTCTGCAGCTGGACGACTTGAACTTGGAGCGTCTCACGGACAGTAAAAGACAACAAATCCATCAGCTGCATCTCACTAACAATCGTTTATCGTTTCTTCCACCTTCCGTTTGTTTTCTGTTCAACCTGGAATATTTGGATATCAGCAATAATACGCTCACAGCCCTACCAGATGACATTATGCGGCTAACAAACCTAAAGACGTTTGTAGCAAAGAACAATTTTCTGGATGAGTCCTCGTTCCCTAAGGAGTTTGAACGTATGCCGGTAGAGAATCTGAATCTGAGTGGGAACAGGTTTGAGGATATTCCCATGCAGTTTCTCAAAATGACCACACTACAGTCCCTGTCACTTGGAGGAAACAGATTGAAGAATATTCCTGCAGAAATAGAGAACCTGACCAGGTATGAGTTTGTTTCTTTGTCCAGATTTGGGAAGAAGTTTCCTAAAATAGCAGTGAAGTCCAGATGAAACACATAAAATAATTTCTAACTATTAACTAATTTCTCTGATAAGAGTAATAATTCCAGTTTATCTTGGGGTTTCTCTATAAAATATCCAATATAATAATAATAATTTAAACAATTTTTTTTTATAGTTTTGCTTTTTTCAGTACATCACATTAAAAAAAAAAAAAATGAAAATAGTAAATGTATTATTGAATGTAGTATTTAGTTAAAATGTATTTTTATATTTTATTTTAATTGTTAACATTTTATTTAAAGTTTAAAACATTATACTTGTAGTTACAGCTGTAATACTACAAGTAGTATTATAGTAATTATAATAACCCTAATATATATATATATATATATATATATATATATACTGATTTAGGCCATATACTGAATCGCTTGAGGGCTGAGAGCCTTGTACAGATTCGCATCTGGCCTGGATCAGTGTTACAAAACTAGACAGTAGTTCAATGCAGTCCCTGGCCTGGGGATGGTTGGTTGGTGGGGCTTTTTGGTAAAAGACTGACCAATAAAATGAGAGACCTGGTTAAGTACTCTTAGTCAAATATTTAAACATGACGTAACAGTAGTCTGTTTGCTCTTAAGTTAATGATCTCTTGCATCATTCAAACCTAGAAAGTTAAAATTAGATCTTCCTGCTTCATCATTGGATTGCTAAATTCAGTATTTACAGTAGATGAACTTTGCACTTCCCCCTATTGTAGTGTCTTTATCCTTGTGTGATTAACCACCTCTGCATTACAGTAATTCCGCATTAGCTTTTCCCATATCAATATACACACATTTAAAACCCAACACAAACTAAAAGTTACAAAATTTGAAACTTCAACTTTTGACCTCTGTTATGTGATGCCTCAGTCTAGAGATGCTGTATCTGGGAGGGAACCTCATCTCCTCAATCCCACCTGAGGTTGCTAACCTCACCAGTCTGAGATACCTGGTTCTGTGTGACAATCGCATCCAAAGCATACCGCCCCAGCTCAACAAGTGAGATCTTTTGTTACTTGTGTTATTATTGAATATTGTACAGTAAAAGCAGTCAGGTGATTCTTACCTGGTTTCTGTCCTTGCAGACTGCACTCCCTGCTGTCTCTCAGTCTCCACAACAACCTGCTGACCTTCCTCCCTCGTGAGATCCTCAGCCTTGTCCATTTGCAGGAGCTTAGTCTGCGTGGAAACCCTCTGGTTGTGCGCTTCATCAAGGACATGACCTACGACCCTCCATCCCTGATGGAGCTGGCAGGACGCACTGTCAAGTCCCATAACCTTTCCTTCAGCTTGAGTGACCTACCATCCAATCTGGTTCATTATTTAAACCTGGCTAGTGAATGCCCCAACCCAAAGTGTGCAGGTAGGGGACCACACTTAGACTGTATAATATGTGAAAAAGTGCCATAGGAGATCTGTCCAAATAAATGTTTATCCTGCAAAGGTAATAAACAATTATTTTGGTAATCGAGTTATCGGTTGATACTTCTGACTATTAATCGAGTAATCGGATAATAATAATAATTTTTTTGTGGTAACAAATGACTTAAAATACATATATAATAACATGAGGCAATAATAATTAGTTCAAATAAAGTATTAAAAGCAAGTAATCATCGGTTTTATTGAACAAGTGTTAAAATATATCATGTATAATGACTGCAGAAGATGCCAACGGCCTGATGAATGTTTTTACACTATGCAGCACAATCTAATCTTTGTTTATTATTAACTAAACATTTAATTTAAATGTTTACTTAATCTTTAATATTTGGTAATTTCTTACGACAGAAATGCTGCAGCCACTGTCATTTCTTCAGTATTTGGGCATCAAAACGTGTCAACTCAGACCGAGGGTTTAAACTTTTATTTTGATTGCGATGAACAGTCAGCATATTAAGAAAGATATTGATGTATTCTCCTGTGTCTGCGTAGGTTTATAAAATGATTTACCTTACAAATTTGATGCAATGACATATGCTGCGTTCCCAGATGAACATTATAACAAACCCAAACTGACAATAATATACAGAGATGGAGTTTGAGACGCTCCAAAGCAAAATCCAAAAAAATTATTTTTTATTAAAATCGAGTACTTGAAATTAAATCAAGGAATCTTGACAGCTCTAGGTAACTTTGCATTATTCATTAATTATTACGCTCAGCTGGCGGAATTTGTGGTACGTTGACTACTTGACTGTCCCTCATTCATCAAAAAAGTGCAAAAACCATAACAGGTTCAAACCATGCGTTAGTCCTGTTGTTTGAAGTAGCGCAAGTGCTTGGAGTATGCCCGAAACAAAGCTGTGGAAGTAAATATAACTTAAAACAGAAAAGATTATAGAAGAGAACTTTGCAAAAAAAAAAAAAAAAACAACATACAAGAAACAGTTTGCATGAGCACATGAAGCCTTTGCGTAATTATGTGAAACATTCGCATACTTGCGTGAAATTTTCGTATGTGGACAATACATTTTTCATGCTAGCAATTTTTTATTTTCTTATTTGCATGCATAATAAGTGATTTTTTTCATGCTAAAATATTTTTTGCTAAAATATTTTTATTAAGGAGAGTATTTTGTGGTGAATAAAGGGATAGTTCACCCAAAAAAGAAAAATTACTTACCGTCATGTTGTTCCAAACCCGTAAGACCTTCGTTCATCTTTGGAACACAAATTAAGATATTTTTGATGAAATCCGATTACTTTCTGACCCTGCATAGACAGCAGTGCAACTACCGTGTTCAAGGCCCAAAAATGTAGTAAGAAAATCAATAAAATAGTCCATGTGACATCTGTGGTAACACAGAAGACTGATACGGAAGAGAAGAAATTGTTGAATTGTTGCTTAAAATCAAGGTTGAGCCACTAAAGTCACAGGGACTATTTTAACAATGTTCTTACTACCTTTCTGGGCCTTGAATGTGTCAGTTCCGTTACTGTCTATGCAGGGTCAGAAAGCTCTCAGATTTCTTCAGCAATATCTTAATTTGTGTTCTGATGATGAACAAAGGTCTTATGGATTTGGAACGACATGTGGGTTAGTAATTAATGACAGATCTTTCATTTTTAATTTTCCTTTAACATTATGCCACAATTGCTGTTGACTGATTTTGTTGACTGATTCTTGACTGAACACTTCATAGGTTGACAAAGCTGCAGGTTTTTATCATTGTCTTTGACGTGTTGAATATTTGTCCACCTCTTCATATTTCTCTATATCTCTCTCATCATGCCGTCTAGGTGTTTACTTCGACTCATGCGTGAGGCACATCAAGTTTGTGGATTTCTGTGGGAAGTACCGCCTGCCGCTCATGCATTACCTCTGTTCCCCGCAGTGTTCCTCTCCCTGCAGCTCAAACCCACAGAGCGACGCCGAGTCAGAGGACGAGAACAGCGTCCCTCCAGACAGGCTCCAACGGGTACTGCTGGGATAGGACAAACCTCCAACAGAGACAGTTACCAGTCACAGGATTTCCATTTGATGCTTAATTTCATGTTTTTGTAGACTTATAAAACACATTGACCCAAAAGAATTGGGTTTTAGAACGGTTTTAGTGACTCAACAGCAACAAAAAGCACTGGCTATTTAGTTTAGCTGTGATTAATACAGGTAGGTTTAAACTGTAAATCAGACTTACAGGGATAGTTCACTCAAAAAATTTAAATTAAGTCATTGTTTTTTTTACTCTCATGTCAGATACTTTTTTGGGAGACTTTAGAAGACTTTTGATACTGTATATTGTCACACAGACTACTTTTATAGTTATTTTATGGTGTTTTGTTTTGGGGAACAAAACTAAACTGGTTTGAAATTTCATGTGGGTGAATAAATGATACAAATTGTGAACTATTCCTACTAACGTTGCATCTTGCCAAGAACAGTATTTAGACTAGGTCAGCTTGACACAGGAAAAAGTAATCAATATGTGATCAGTTACTCTTTGACCTCTTCTTTGTATTGACTGTTAATCTGCCCTAACTTTTCCATCCAAAGGTTAGGTTATGGACTATGATGGCTGCTCCACACAGTTTGAAAATGTATAGAAAGCTATTCTTACTGTTAGAAGTTTGGCTACAGCAAACAGGTTTCAGATCAGTATTAAATGGTTTACTGTCTCTAAAAGAGCTCACAGTGGTCTTAATAGTAATAAAACATCGATAATATACTCCTTGATGATAACTTATCTGTTACATGTGTGTGTGTGTGTGTGTGTTTCTTATGAGCACTAGATGTTATTGCACTCAGCCTGACTATTAGATCATACAGTGGTGGTCATTTTAACAGTATTGCACAATGTGGATGACTTTGTCTGCGAGATTTGGGTCAGTGAGTTCACATCAATATCTGACATTTATGGCGAATTTCTATGCACTCTATTCCCATCAGATGCAGCTATCACTCTTATTGCAGATATCAGTCTTTTATGACTTTATGATCTTACAGTGACCTGACACAGATTGCGACATCTCTGCTCTGAGACGAGGAAAAACTGTCTATCTCTCTCACGAATAATAGGACAGCTTTACAAAGCAATCTCAAAGGTAGGATGAGTCAGCACTTCTCTCATCTTTACAGGTCTGACTCAGGACATTTCAAAACACATAAACGGGTTTAGAGAAGTGAAATAAGAAAAAGAGTGATTATCTACAGCCACGCTGCTGTAAAAAATGTCCCCCTGGTCTTTTTAAAAGAGCACTGGTTTTGGGCACTGACATGGTCAAGTTGAGCTTTTTTTATTTATTTTTTTTACAAAGAAAGGGGACATTTCTAGGCCACATTTCAAGACTCTTGTGGATGATAAAGGGCAAAACAATCCAAAACTGTAATCTTACTAAACTGTTTCACTGTGTAAAGCTTTGTAAATTAATTAAACTTGTGTCAGAAACATTTTCAAAGAATAATTAGAATCTAAGTATCTCAAAATCACAGACGAGAAACTAGTTTTTCAGCGCTCCCTGGTGGTCTAGTGGTTAGGATTCGGCGCTCTCACCGCCGCGGCCCGGGTTCGATTCCCGGTCAGGGAACAGAGTTTTTTTTCTTGAAATTCTTATCCTGGAAACGAGATTTAGCCATCTTTTGAAAACATACTGTAAACCGCTGTGTTGTAAAAATTCGTAATTCTAACCATTTGAGACTTCTTGTCATAAACACTGAAGCTTCCGTCGAGAACATTTGCTTTCACTAGATGCATGATCCATGGCGCCCTCGTCTGGTCACCCGTATATTGTTTGCACATACTGTATGCGAGCCTTTGATTATTTTTCAAGTTTCCCCCTATAATCGTTTTTTTTATTATTATTTTCAGATAATAATATTATAAGGTTAAAAAACATAAGTAAACAAATAAATGAATAATACATCAAAATATGTAAATGTTTACAAATAGTAATACATTTTACAGCTTTCTTTTTTAAATACATTTTTAGATATATTACTTCTATAAAATAAAAACGACTTATTTTACCTATATTTACATTTTATACACTAAATTTAGCCAATAGAAGTACTATTGAAGTCAAAAGTTTACATACACCTTGCAGAGTCTGTAAAATGTTAATGCTATTTTTTTATTTAGTACTGACCTAAGATATTTTACATAAAAAAGTGTACATATAGTCCACAAGAGAAAATAATAGTTGAATTTGTAAAAATGACCCTGTTCAAAAGTTTAGAAACACTTGATTCTTTATACTGTTACCTGAATGATCCACAACTGTCAGAAAATCGCTTAGGTCTCAAAGTCTTTGGTTTTTCAGCATTTTTATGTCATATGTTTATATCATTTTTCCAACAATGACTGATTTAGAGATCCAACTTTTCACACTGAGAACAACTGAGGGACTCATATGCAACTATTACAGAAGGTTCAAACGCTCACTGATGCTTCTTTTCAACAGAATGAAAATGTGTACATTTTTATTTTTTTTTTTTTTTTCATTTAGTATTGCCCTTCAGAAGCTACACAAGATACATGTTTCCCAGAAGACAAAATAAGTTAAATATACCCTGATTAAATGAAAAAAACAAAAACAAAGAATTTGTGGGACCTGAAGGATTTTTCTGAACAACAACTGTTCGGGACAAACAAAGGGACTCTATCACTCTCACTAAACAAACAAAAACAAACAAACAAACAAACAAAAAACCCAGCTGTGGATCATTCAGGTAACAACACAGTATTAAGAATCAAGTATATGCAAACTTTTGAACGGGGTCATTTTTATAAATTATTTTCTCCTGTGTATTATAGGCTATGTAAACCTTTTTTATGTGAAATATCTTATTCAGGTCAGTACTAAAAACAACAACAACAACAACAACAACATGAATTTTGTATGACCCCTCTTATTTTGGTAAAATAATAAACATTTAGCAGATTCTGCAAGGTGTATGTAAACTTTTGACTTCCCTGGGCGTGCTGTAACGTAGCCTACTTAATATTCATGAGCTCAGCGTAGCTCCGTCCTATGTGCGCAGTAAGTCAACTGCGCAGAGAGCGGAAAAACATAAACGTGATTCAATGGGTTCATCAGACTCCAGCATAATTTGCTTTCTTTTGCTGCGTCATTTAGTAAAAACAAGTTAAGTTTAGTCAAGATTACTTCAGAAACGCGGAGATTCGCGTTGGGTTTATGCTTCTCAGTATTTTATAGTTCGGTGCTTAACTTTGTGCTGTCAGTGTCAGTGATGTCCGATGGCAGTGAATCTCGGAGATGCTGATGCTGATGAGTTGCCGTCTATGCTGTGGGGTCTGGACCCCGTGTACTCCGCATACTCGAAACTCTACATCACGGACATCCTGCAGATGAAAGAGTCCAGACAAGTACCTGGTAACGTACAATCAAACAGTTAACCATTGGCCCTTTGCTTTTGTTTACTGGATTTATCTTTAACTACACGGGAATCAAAAATACTAACGTTACATTACTTTTTTAAGCACTCTTCTCAACACTTGTAGTTACAACATATTGTTTTAAATTAGCGGGAAAGTGTTTACATTATTTTCGTGAGTTACTTGTTTGTTAGTCAGCCGCTGTTTTTAAACAATAATGTGTAGATAAGAACACTGTTCTTGTACTGTTGCAAGAAAGCTCCCATATTTGACATGTAATGCTTTGTAGGAGTTTATTTCTACAAGACACATCCACTCTTCCAAGTGGATGTACTGGGAACGGTTGTTTACAAGCGGGAGAGAGATGATTTCTACTGCTATGGAGGTCTGAAAAAAACATATTTTTTGTTTGTTTCTATGTGACCCTGGACCACAAAACCAGCCATAAAGGCCATTAAAAAAAAAAAAAAAAGGCATTTATACATCATCTGAAAGCTTGATAAATAAGAGATACAACTATTTGAAAATCTGGAATCTGAGGGAACAAAAAAAAAAAAAAAAAGAAGAAAATCGCCTTTAAAGTTATCCAAATGAAGTCCTGTTCAAAAATAAGTTTTACTATATTTACAGTAGGACAGTTACTAAATATATTCATGGAACATGATGTTTACTTAATATCCTAATGATTTTTGGCATAAAAGGAAAAAAAAAATAAAATAAAATAAAATAAATATATATATATATATATATATATATATATATATATATATAATTTTGACCTGTACACTGTATTTTTGGCGAATACTACAAATATACCATTGCTACTTAAAGACTGGTTTTGTTGTCCAGGGTGACCTATACTTCAACATAATAGTGTAAACATTTTACTTTAGCAACAAGTTAAAAATAAATAACAAAAAAAATCTACACAATGGAAAATGCATGGTGTTCACTGTCAATTTCTGTTGCAATTTATTTTGTGTTCTTCCAAAAACTTTTGGTTGTGTTGGGAACCACGTAACCTCTAAAATGGCCACTTAATGCACCTGGTTTTACTATTTCTTGTCTTTTCTCCTTCAACACATAGTGGATGATAGCACTGGTGTCATAAGCTGTCTTTGTTGGAAAGATGAGAAATGGAGTGATCAAGGAGAATCAAGTAAATGTAAGTTAAGAACATCCTGACACTACATTAGTAACACCAAGTAAATAAGCTATAGAAAGATGCTATAGAAAATATGATGGACATTAATCCACAAAAAGTACTAATCCACTGCTAATGTTAATGTAGGCAGAGATCCTAGCGGATCTTCCAGAGGATTTAACATTGAAGATGAACTCAAACGACTGAAGGAGGCTGAACGGAAGAGCACCATGCTGGAGATCGGAGACCTCCTGAGGGTACGAGGAACTGTCAAAACCTCCAGGGATGCGAGGGAGATCAGGGCCAACTGCTTCTGTGAGTGAAATAGTCAGGGGTTCAGATATTATTCTGACACATAATTAGTTTGTTTAATCAGTTAGACTGAGCTTGTTTGTAACACATGGATTAATTTAAAATTACAGTGGTTGACAAAATTATTAAAACACTAGTATTTTCACCAGCTAAAATGTTTCTAAGTCAGTTATTTCTGTCTTTTGCTGTAGTGTGGCAGTGGGAAATATCAGTTTACATTTCCAAACGTTCATTTTGCCATTAATTGTAAAAATTCAGTGAGAACAAACTGAGACAGACTAAATCCAGAACTGTGACAACATCTCCAAGATGCTTCAAGAAACCTACATGCAAAGCTACAGTGCTGTTAAAAGTTTTGTGCACTTGTGTAAAAATGCTGTGAAATGAGAATGCTGTCAAAAATAATGTCATAAATACATTTTCTTTAACAATTAACTTCTATTAACTAAAATCAACATTTGCTGTGACCATCCTTTGCCTTTAAAGAGGCTTTTACCCTAAGTGCATTTGCGCATTGTTTTTCACGTAGCTTTGCAGGTAGGTTTCTTGAAGCATCTTGGAGTCATTGCCACAGTTCTTCTGAATGTAGTCTGTGTCAGTTTGTTCTGTGTCTTCATGTCATTCCAGACAGACTGGATGATGATGAGATCACATCTCTGTCTGGAGCATTGGCTGTTGTCAGACTCCATGTGCAAACAGAAATCTCACTGGATTATTACAGTGAAAGGCAAATGAATGTTTGGAAATGTAAAAGATAGAAATAACTGACTTTAAACCATTTTTAGCTGGTGAAAACACTAGTGTTCTAATAATTTTGGCCACCACTGTATTGTACTGTAATCATCACTGTTTTTATGTGTAGACAAAGTAAATGACCCTGTGATGGCAGTGCAAATTCTGCATATGTTGGAAATGCCTCAGCTGTACAGAAAGTGCTATGATCAGCCATTCCAGATGCCAAAAGATGACCTGGGTGGCACAGAGTAAGTCACACAGAATGTATATATCTTTTATTTTATTTTTATTTTATATATAACATCATTTATATGTTATATCTTACACTGTAGTGGCATTAACCTAATTCTGTTACCGAAAAAAAGAGAAAATGTATAATGGACCCTTTTCACAAGACTGTGATGACGCGTTTAACGGTCGTCAGCATCGGAAATCCTTGAAAGTTTTTAATATTTTAATTTTTAAAAAACTGTATGTACATTTGTAACACCATAATTGTATTATATTACCTTTGAATCAAAATCCAAAAAGGAGTTAACGCTAAAGCGAGGGTGTTTCTAATGCCACGTCTATGGGAGGGACGGTAAATTTGGCATTGTTCTCTCTTCTGACTGCCGTTATCATTCTCTCAATTTTTTTCCTTTTAATAAAAGTCATGAAAACACTTTCGTGTAGTTTTTATTTTAATATGTGAGCAAATGGGAATGCAAAAAATATATTTGTGGTCCTCTCCCATTCACTGCTCTTCAAGTTAACCCAACTATGATGACTTCCGCTGCTGAGAAACCCGGAAATGTGAAAAAGGTCAATAATAATAACAAAAAGTAATGATATATGATTGATTTAAACCTCAAATTTTAAACATACTTAAATCTTAATAAAACATGCTTTCTGTATTTACAGAGCAGGTGGTTCCTCACATTTCCACCGTTTGCTGTCTCGGTCAGTTCTTGCCCTTAAGGAGTTTCTTTTAGAGAAAGAGGTGGCCAGGTTTCGTCCTTACGATGTCGAGTTCCTCTTGCATCCGCTGATCCAGAGTTGCTCAGCAGAACAGGTACTAGATCTGACCTTGACCTCCATTATACTCCGATAGATAGATAGATAGATAAAGCTTGTATTTGCAAATTTTTGCATATGCAAAAGATAAATGTGTAACACTTCTAAAGTAAACTGTCCTTGTTCAATGTCACTACTCTTGGCTGGAGTATAACAGAATATAAGAGCCAGGAATAACTTATGGTGAGCACGGCAGGGAGGATGTGTTGTGCTGTTTGATGGCAGCAGGAAGTGATCGTCTGTAGCACTTTTATGAGATGCTGCTAGTCTGGAAATTCAAGGACAGCAGCATATGGTGATGAGAAGTATACTAATGAGAAGCCTAACGATATCTTCCTTAGTGATCAAATGAGAACGTACATGGAATTTGCATTTTATTTAAATGGAAGTTTTTTGGGAGGCTGAATTGGCAATTTTAAATGATGCATAACAGATACGTGATTCATTGTTGAGATGACTCATCCTTCATAATGCTTTTCCTTTTTTTTTTTTTTGTCTGAAGGAGTCAGATCAGCCCGGGACCTCATTTGCCACACAAATTCGAAAACTTCTGAAAGAGACTCTGAGCGTTCTCCAGGATGAAGGACAAATATTTCGTAAAATACGGACCGCGGATGAAGTCTACAATGTATGTGTGATGTTACACGCACCCCTTAGCAAGTACAAACAGTGTTAATGTTACCTCAGGAGACTCTTAACAAACTTAAAGGGAGGATGTCTAATATTTGCTTCCTACACGTTTTAGGATTGTACCACTAGGATTTTAAAACTACATTTAAAGTGGTTTAATCACAACAGAGATGTTATATAACGTATAATGAATAAAAACTAGTTTAAAATATAATTATATTTTCATTGCCTTGGCTGCTTTAGGTAACAGAGCAAGACAAAGATCTTCACACAGCGATCAAGGATGTTTTACGAGAGGATACCAAACGGGAAAAATGTGAGTTTTTTTTTGGAAACTAGTTACATATAATGTTATTACTATTATTACACTATAAAATAAACTTGTTTTTTTTTTGTTTTATTGTATTTTATAATTGAGATAATATACAGCCAAACCAAAATTATATGTGTAAATATACTAACAGTTATCTGAGTTTTTGGTTGATTGTAATCCACTTAATAACTTTCTATCAAAGTAATCAGACATTATTAAGATGAATTTTTTCAGACACGGTTTAACTCTTGAGTTATTGTCATATTTTATTACCATTTTCTAAACTGTGAGAAATGTTGAAGGTTTCTGAATAAATTTTGGTTTGACTGTATAGCCGTACCCAGTTATGTGAGTAGAGTACTTTCCTCATTTGCTGTTTTTTTTGGCAGATGCTGAGAAAGGATGCCATGTCCTGCATATATTGTCCAGCGTGAGGCAGCGCTACAGCCAAAATCTGAGTCGAGAGGTGCTGGAGGTTGCCCTGACATTCTTAGAATGCAATAGTGATATAATAAGCACAACAGAAGCACACTACACTGTTTTGTAGCATCATTTTTTTAAATAATTCTATACAGTATAAGCAAAGTGTTAAAAAAACAAAACAATCATGAAGAAAAAATGTTAACAAGCTTTATTTAAATCATTAAAGTCAATTTCATACATTATTAATTGTTTTTATTTATTTATTTTTACTTGTGTTTCCCCCCAGTGGTTCAGTATAAGAAAAGTTTACAGACATGTAGTATTTACTTAAGCATTATTCTTAATGCAGAATTATCTCTTTAATAGTCTAAAAATAAATGTTTGAGAACTGAGTATTTATACTGTTTAACCCAAATGTTATATTCATGGTAAAAAGATTTTGTAATAATAATTGGAGCTGCTGGGCAGCGATTAATCGTGATCCAAAATAAAAGTTTACAGTGCATACTTATTATGTATATATGTGACCCTGGACCACAAAACCAGTCTTAAGTAGCATGGGTATATTTGTAGCAATAGCCAAAAATACATTGTATGGGTCAAAATGATTGATTTTTTTTTATTCCAAAAATAATGGCCAGCACTACAAAAACTGTCCATGAGTTTTAGCTAAATGGGTCGTTTGAAACTGTAGTTACACCCAATGGCCTGAGGAGGTCGCTGTGAGCAAATAGATACGTCACTGTCCAAGAGCACATCTGTATCTGTGCGCGTTTAGGTCTCTATGATCGGTGGCAATATGAGTAACGGAAATCACGTCTTACACTGTCAGTGATATTCTTAGATTATGGAATAGATGCGCAGCAGACTTCTATGGAATTGCTTGTATGCCTATATAGACTATGCAAATGATGCATTCCTACGGAACGTTTTGCAAATGACAGTTCATATCTGGTGTGTGACATGGTTTTATTACAATCCAGATACGCTACTGCATTCTTTTCCCTCACAATTGGCCAAAACAAACAAACAAATAATACCTAGTCTGTAAAATCCAGCCATTGTCTGTTTTGCGAAGGAGGACAGTGATATTAACACAACACTCGTATTTTTTCCCCCTGTAGAGGCTCTTAAACTGCAACAGAGCCCTTGTCAAGAAGCCCAGCCCCATTGCCCAAATATCCCAGTGTGTGTGCGCGCTTCCTGCCGAATGGACTTCGCGGTGAATGCGCCCTGGCCTTTATGACGCGCGCCGCTCACGTTTGAGGAGAACCCCCAGACTTCTGCTTCACTACTGTAGTCCACACAAAGGACGCGCTCGTTCATTTATGACGCGTAGATCCGGATTCCAGAATGACACTGTAGAACGTGTGTCGATTCGAATTCAGCTGGACCGCGGCGGTTCGAGAACCCGCTCTGCGTTGTGAGAGAAATGGATACGGGAATGTACGTTTCCTGCAGACGGATATAAGTTTTGCATCATTTATTACTCGATCTTCATTTCTACATTACGTCAAGGAGGAATAGAATAAACGGTCTTATTAAGCGGACGGGCCGGGGGGCAACAATCGTTTGCATTCATTGAGGAGAAGAACATCGATATTATTCGTGCAAACGTCTTCGTGACTCTCCATTTATTTCTGTAGCTGTCTGATTTCTAGCTGTGCTTCTGAAGCCGAGGTTTTCACAATGCAGTTTCGGACAGTTTTGGATGTAAAAGTGGTGGATGTGGAGAAGAGGAGGAATCCATCCAAACATTACGTGAGTTGGCTACCTATTCACCTTGCGTCCTTCTCGAACCTGATGCTGAGACACAGAAAGACGCATCTGGATCATGATAAAGAACATTTCTGCAGCGTTAAGAACACAAATAGGTTTTGAGCTGATTCTGCGTTGTCCTATAAAAAGTATGGTGTTTATCATTAGCCGAGATGAGTCAGAGTTGCTTTATTTTTATTGGAGAATAACAGGCATACAAAGACGCCCGTTTAAGATAAACATCAACACAAAGTACAGAAAATAATTCTGTAGATTGGACACCTGCATATGCCTATACAATTAATTACTTAATTTGTTTATTCAAATTAATTCAAATGAAATAACATGTCTGCAGGTAATTGCATAACAATAACAAAATCATAATTTGTGATAACGGTACAGTTATGCCTTATTGTTTATGTGAGCATGAAGAGATTGCTGAAATGTTCCAAAACTATGTTATGAAGACTATTTCTGCATCTAATGATCAGTGGCCTGCAAAAGTTATTAAACTTTCTGTCACACCCCCCTTTTGAGCGATTTAGGCCACAACTTCAATGACAGTTTCTGGGTTTAGTGGCCTGAAGAAGTGGCCATATATGGTTGGAGTAGAAGCTTGTGTATTTCCTGCAAAAGATGGACTCTGCAGTTTGTTTTAAATATTAATGATATCACTTCTTGAAAAACAAGCGCTAGACTATATAGATTACCTAAAGACTAGCTCTACATAAAATATATAGAGTAAATTGGAGCCATTTATGATATATAATGAAAACCAGGCCATTTCCCCCTGTAGAGTTCACCCCATGTACACAAAGGTCCAAAAGTCCAGTGCATTTTGTATTTGTCTGACTGCATGCAATTTTTCAGTCCAAATTCCATGATTAATATAACAATTTAAGTGCAAATTTATATAAAAATAGTACAAATGTAAGATTTATTGGTGTTTTTCATGTCCTCCTTTGTGTATCTGTGTGAAGCCCAATGATCCAAAGAGCATATTGCACTTCAGTGGAATACATCTGACCTACTGTACAAAAAGTTCAGATGGTTAATGTAACCAGCTGATGAGTGACCTATTTCTTGTGCAAAATCATAGACCTTAAATATTTATTAATTTTTCATATTCCCCTGGCCTATAAATTAAGATTCTGCATTATAATCTTGTGAAGTTCATTCCAGCTGGAGTGCATGCTGAAAAATTGCTTTAGCTTTTCACACAGAAACATAATTTAGACTTTTTTTTTGTCAGTAAAAACAGAGAAACCCAATTTTTTAGACAGTATCCAGTCAACCAAATATTCTGTCATTCTAAATGATGGCGCATCACCCTTTCATCAGTGGTTGTGGCTTTTTGTTTTGAACCACTTGTTTAACATGGACCCATTGTCTCAATCTTCTAACCACGAGAGCTACAGAACTGTTCCCAGATCAGCATTAGTGCAACATCCTCCCCCAAAACTCTCACTGGAGTCGTTTGCCTCGCCATAGATTCACTACATTCTCTCCCGAGAGAGTGAGACTTTAGAATATGCATGGCCCTGCATCCCACAGGCTTGCACATACTCGGGAAAGAGGGTAAAAAAAAGAAAGGCAGTTGTTCTGTCTCATTAGTAATGTTTGTCAAACAGCTGGGTATGCTTTCCTTTTGAGAGAGCGAGATAGAGAAAAGGAGGAGGGGAAATGTGAACCCGCATGCCCTTGTTTTAATCCCCAGGAACAGTCTCACTTCCTCTCTTTGAATGGAAGCTTGGCTGTATTTACACAAAGTGCAAAAAAAACTCCAACAAGGTTCTTACTCTGATCTGGGACAAGTTTTATGTGCATCGGTAGGATGATAAAGAGCATATTCACAACCGCGTCGGAAAAGAAGTGCAGGTTTGTCATCATTAGTCAGCTGAGAATTTAAAGTAGGACTAAGTAAAAATAGGGGGGGGGGGAGGTCATACGATGGAAAATGTCATTCCAGACAGGAAGTGAGCACCGAAAGCCTCCTCCGAAGGTGGACAGAATTGGTTCTATTATTTCTTTGTGGGAATAGTGTGTGTGTGTGTGTGTGTGTGTGAGACATGTTTTCTCACACACTCACTTCATTAGCGAGCACTGGTTCCCAACAGAGCCCCACATGTCCGAAATGTGTTTGTGTGTGTGCACGTTACACCAAGCTGCCTTGAGGCTCTCCCCAGACAATCTGCTGTCTTGTCAGCTTTTGTATATGACACATTTCCTTAGCTGTTTCCATCTGTTAAATCCTTGTCATAGGACACTACAAGACGTTCATGCCACAACATGCCATGAATCATGATTGTTTGCCCTGGGTGATGGCTATTACATCACTTAAATTTACCATAAGAACTGACTGAAGTCATGATTGTTACAGTTCTTTCTTTCTTCCAAGAAATAGTTCACGCAGCTATTTTCCATATAACAGAAGCATATGGTGACCAAGCTGATTTAAAAGTACCATAAAAGTGCTTTGTTCTTTATTAAAAAGTATTTTTTTAAGTCATACAATAGCTTGGGGTTACAAACAAACTGTAATATTGTGCGAAAATAAGAGAGGTAATGAAATTAAATTGGCAAATTTTATATTACTTATGTATTATTTAAGCTATTGGTTTTAATATACTGTAAAATATAATTTATTCATGTGATGCAAAGCTGAATTGTCATAATCCATTACTCCAGTCTTCAGTGTCGCATGATCTTTCAGAAATCATTCTGATTTATTATCAATGTTGGAATTAGTTTTTGCTGCTTAATGTTTTTTTGGAACCTGTGATACTTTTTTTCGGGATTCTTTGATGAATAAAAGAACAGCATTTATTCAAAATAGAAATATTGTCTAACAATGTAAGTCTTTACCATCACTTTTTTTTAAAAATCAATTTAACACATCCTTGATAAAAAAAAAAGCTAACAAGAAAAAAATATTTGAATGATAGTGTATATTACAAAAGATGTATTTTTTAAATAAATGATCCAAAGTATCACAAGTTCTAAAAAAATATTAAGCAGCAAAATCTGTTTCCAACATTGATTTCTGAAGGATCATGTGACACTGAAGACTGGAGTAATGATGCTGAAAATTCAACTTTCCATCACAAGAACAAATTATTTTAAATTATTCTAATATGTTGATTTTCTTATTATTATTGTCAGTGTTAAAACCATTGTCCTGCTTAATAATATTTGTGTGGAAACTGGATACAGTGTTTATTTGAAACATGAATCTTTTGTATTAATGTTAAAGTCTCGACTATTACTTTACTATCAATTTGTAACCCTGAACCACAAAACTAATCTTAAGACAAAGTGTATGTATGTAGCAATAGTCAGCAGTACATTGTATGGGTCAAAATGATCGATTTTTCTTTTATGCCAAAAATGATTAGGATATTAAGTAAAGATCATGTTTCATGAAGATATTTTGTGCATTTCCTGCCATAAATATATCAAAACTTAATTTTTGATTGGTAATACGCATTGCTAATAACTTTATTTGAACAACTTTAAATGTAATTAAAAAAAAATTTTTTTGCATCCTCAGATTCCATATTTTTCTAAATAGTTGTATCTCAGCCAAATATTGTCCTATCATAGCTAACCATACATCAATGGAAAGCTTATTTATTTAGATATATAAATTTCAATTTCAAAAAATGTACTCTGGTTTTGTGGTCCAGGGTCACATTTAATGCATCTTTAAGAAATGAAAAGTTTTAAAGAAATCTTGCTGACCCCAAATTTTTGATCAGTAGTTTACACAGAAAAATAAAATTAGCAAGCAAATTTGTCATGTTATCATTCATATTATTTACTTATGGCTAAACTACTGAAACAGTATAAGTGTCTCTTTTCATTTTTGGGTGAACTGTCCCTTTAATCCTGCCCTCCTCCCTCCACATCCCACACACATCCTATACCAGCGCTCACATACATTTATGTACTGATAAATGACTCCTGCTGCATCCTGCCTGTCTTCAATTTCCACGTTTTCATTTCCCCTCCTCCTCACTTGTTCCTTGTCCAACATGACATCTTGGAGCACTAAAGCTCATTGCTCCGTTCTGTAGAGTTACTGTCTGCTAGCCGCCAGTTGCGGAGCGAACGCTATTGCTTTCAGTGCGGCTTGATTACATCATAGAGAACAAATGATGCCAGAGCTGCTGGTGACAACATGTGTGGGCAGGAAGTGAAGCTCTGCCACAGTACAGCAGCCTTCATGGGAAATGGCTTTTTCTCTCACAGTAACTAATGATGTCGTCACCCGTAAAGAGAAATTATCCCACCAAGAGGTTTCCTGGGATACTTTATCAGAATTGTATCACTTTTAATATATTATAATCGTTTCTTCAATGACGTGAGCTAATGACGTGTTTGCTTATGATGTTTTGTTTTGCTGGAACTCTGGGTCTGGCTCTCTCAAAGGGCTCTATGATGAAAGATGAGATTGTTGAGGGGGTTTGAAAGGCCACGTAGGTGTAATGGAGCTGAAAAATAGCAGTACAGTGTTCACTCGCTGACAGTTTTGTCTACACACCATCAGTTACAACATTCAGACACATAGGATCTCGCGGAGGCGGCTGACTATTCGCTTCCATTCGCAACTTACAATAGTAATAATCAAAATTTGTTGGATGGTATTTGACCGTTTGTAGATTATCGGTTAGCTACAGTTCCTAAATCTACCAACATCTTTTGTCAGAGAGTAATAAATGTTTTCCGCATTCACATATTTTTGAGTTTGAGAAGAGGCGGCTCGTTCCAGGTCGCTCTGAAAGGCCAAAGGTTTTGATGCTCAAAGTTGACGTGTACGCTGAGTTGGCGCTTTTTCATTTGCGCTTCTCCAGGAAACGCTGTGCACTAAAGTTCCACTTCCTGTACCCGGAAGCAGGAATGTGTGTGTGCGTTTACATAGGTATTAGGGTGAAGAGGCACTGGCAAAGTGGAAATGACCACAACAAAATACAAAGGAAGTAGAGAGACTGAATGTCAATTAGGTTTGTTCACAATGCTCAGTGAGAAGGATCAGAAAGCTACCTTTCATCTTTTGCACTCTCTGCCTTGATCTGCATATTGTTTAATTAATGATTTACAAGTTTATCACTTCCTGTGGGAAATTCCCTTTCCAGAATCCCATTACCAGTGGACCCGCCTGCAGTTACACAGCATAAACCAAGCAGTAAACGCTCACCCCTTGAGACCTGGACTTGGAGCTACTGCCAAATTTGCTGTGATAGGAATGCATTTACTGTACTTAGCGTTTGAGTTTGTGGCTCTTAGTTTAGGTCAGTGCGTTGTTTCGGAGACTTTTCTGACCCTGCATAGACAGCAACACAACTGACAGACACAAAAATCTATTCTCGTAGCTTTATAAAATTACGGTTAAACCACTGTTGTCACATAGACTATTTTCATGATGTTCTTACTGCCTTTCTGGGCCTTGAATGTGGCAGTTGCGTTGCTGTATATGCAGGGTCAGAAAGCTCTCGGATTTCATCAAAAATCTTAATTTGTGTCCTAAAGATGAATAAAGGTCTTGCGGGTTTGGCATGACATGAGGGCGAGTAATTAATTAATTAATTAATTAATTAAGTAATTTAAATTTTGACAGTTGAGGTCAAAAGTTTACAAACACCTTGTAGAATCTGCAATTTTTTTCCTAAATAGGAGGGATCGTACAAAATGCATGTTATTTTTTATTTAGTATTGACATGAATAAGATATTTCACATAAAAGACATTCACCTATAATCCTCAAGAGAAAATTATAGTAATTATTTATAAAAATGTTCAAAAGTACTTGCACTTGATGCTGTGTTGCACTTGATGCTGTGTGGTTACCTAGTTGTTCATGAGTCCCTTGTTTGTCCTGAACAGTTAAACTGCCTACTGTTCTTCATAAAAATCCTTCAGGTCCCACAAATTTCTTTGGATACCCTTTCCAACAATGACTGTATGATTTTAAGATCCAACTTTTCACACTGAAGACAACTAAGGGACTCATATGCAACTATTACAGAAGGTTCAAAAATCACTGATGTTTCAGAAAGAAACACAATGCATTAGGAGCCGGGGGGTGAAAACTTTTTGAATCTAAAGAACAGGGTAAATTTTACTTATTTTGTCTTCTGGGAAACATGTAAGTAACTTCTGTAGCTTCTGAAGGGCAGTACTAAATGAAAAAAAACAAATATATTTAGGCAAAATAAGGAAAATGTACACATCTCCATTCTGTTCAAAAGTTTTCACCCCCCAGCTCTTAATGCATCGTTTTTCTTTTTAAGCATCAATAAGCGTTTGCACCTTCTGTAATAGTTGCATATGAGTTCCTCAGTTGTCCTTAGTGTGAAAAGATGGATCTCAATCAGTCATTGTTGGAAAGAGTTCAAATACACAAAAATGCTGAAAAACTAAAGAACCTGAAGAATTTTTCTGAAGAACAGCGGGCAGTTTACCTGTTCAGGACAAACTAAAGTTTCATTAACAACTAAAACAACAACAACAACAAAAAACACAGCTGTGAATCATTCAGGTAACAACAGAGAATTAAGAATCAAGTGTATGTAAACTTCTGACCGGGTAATTTTTAAATGTTTAAATTAAAAAAATATTTTCTCTTGTAGACTATATGTAAACATCTTTTATGTGAAATATCTTATTCAGGTCAGTACTAAATAAAAATTAACATGCATTTTTTATG
This sequence comes from Cirrhinus molitorella, assembly GCA_033026305.1. NCBI lineage: Eukaryota > Metazoa > Chordata > Actinopteri > Cypriniformes > Cyprinidae > Cirrhinus > Cirrhinus molitorella. Next base: position 34,167,676 of record CM065120.1, read on the forward strand.
ATCCTCCTTATTTTGGTAAAATAATTAACATTTTGAACATTCTGCAAGGTGTATGTAAACTTTTGACCTCAACTGTATTTGCCTTCAACAGCACAGGGTGAGTTCCCTCGGTTTATTAAAAAATAAAACTGTATACGATTTTGAGGTTCTCAGACTTCTAAAATCCTAACTTCACATATAATGTCTAGACAAGATCTTAAACCAGTTGCTCAGCATGATGAATATACATGTTGCTGTTTTCTTTAAGCAGCAGAATGAAATGCCATTTTGTGGCTATGAATGCGCCATGGTTGGAAATATGGTAGATGGGTAGTCTTTTATGTGTCTCTTGAAATAGTGTCTTTAGGCGGGGTTGAGTTACTTAAGTGGTGAGGCCTGTACTTTAAGCCCCACCAAGACTTCAAGCTTAAAAACTCCTCATCCTTTTCTTATGACAAATCTGAAGACAAGACGGCTGCTTTTCAGTAAGTTTCTCTGGCTTTACTTCTCCCTGTCTGTTTGAAAAATCGCTTTTTTGTTCAGAAATATGTGCTTCGGCTGGACATGATAATGTCTGTCCTGCTGTTATGTTCTGATTAAAGTCTGTTGGTTTTTGATGAAATGCAGTTTTGTCTACTTCCTGGTCGTATGATGAGTGTTTGTGCTGACTTTTATTTATTTATGTACAGTATTAAATGTGTACTACAGCCAAAGCCTTTGAAAGTTTAGTCGAAGTTTTTAATCAGTGGTTGATGTGTTTTGTTTGCTGCCGTGCTTTGAAGATTACTGTTGATTCTGTAGGTATTGAATTGCTTGAAGAGGGCTTTTGTGTGGCACCTCAGCATCTCATTGGAAACAGAATGAGGGTTTTCTTCTTTCAAATGACAAGATAGAATGCAGACTAAATGGTTGAATGTGTTTAGTTGCTTATATACATATAGTCAATGTTTCAGTGACCTTCTGGAATCCAGCTGCTTTGTCTTATTCTTATTCCTTGACTCCATCATAGGATAATTATTTGGAACAGGGAGGTCTCCATTGTGTTACGTCTGTTCTTTTATGTCTAAGGATTTTCAAAAACGCTTGAAATCAGGACTCTTTGTTGCATGCTTTTCAACATCGTCAATGGATATAATCAAATCCAATGCCAGAGAACACTTATAGGTCAAAGGCTCTTTTCACCACTGTTTTTTACCAAATGGAACATTTTATTGCTCAGAGGTTGATCTTTCGTAGATCAAGACTTTTCATGGAGTTCTTCTACTTTAATATGTGTGTCCTACAGTTGCTTGGGAGAAATAAAAACAGATGAAGCAGCTATTGATATAAAGGTTAAATGTGGATAGCATGGCTCAGATAGTTTGGTTTTGAGTGAATTTGGTGATAAATATTGGAGTGCTTATATTTTTTGAGCACAATTGAAACATTGTTTAGATTTTGAGCCTAGAAACAGCCCTGTCTAGACCAAACAATTGAGATATTAAAGAGGTCTTATTTGTTCGATTTATTTATTTATTTTTTGAGTAGCAAGAAATTTAATTGAAATGAAATGATGTTTATGGGTAGTTTATAACTACTTTATATCTACTTTTTGATTTCAGGACTTTGGAAAGATAGATTATTTGGTAACACTTTACAGTAAGGCTCCATTATGTTCAATGAGTAATACATATGTCACAGAATTTGCTGCGCTTTGCTGTTTTTGTTAAAAAAAAATACAACTGTTAATTGTTTGTTTATATTGACAAATGTAGTTAACTAATGTTAAAGGGTTAGTTCACCAAAAAATTTAAGTTTTGTCATTAATTTCTCACCCTCATGTTGTTCCAAACGTGTAAGACCTTTGTTCGTCTTCAGACCACAAATGAAGATATTTTTAATGAAATCCGAGAGCTTTCTGACATGTTCAAGGCCCAGAAAGGTAGTAAGGACATTGATAAAATAGTCCATGTGATATGTTTGGTCAAAGACCTCTAGGTGTTTTTCAAACATTGTTAACATGGTTTGATAGAAGTTTTACTTGTGGTGGATGTCCTGTTGGCCTAGTCTATTCTGTTCTCTTCAGAGCTATTTTCGCTCTCTAGGACAGTGAAGTTGTGCTTGATATTTTGGGCATGGTTTTTTTGCAATCTTGTTTTCCACTGTGGTTGCCATGAAGATGGTCCTGGAGATCTGATGCGTTTGCATCTTACACACACACACACACACACACACACACACACACACACACACACAAGATGATTGAGGCTGCTCTTTGTGGTGAAATTACATATTACAGTTGGGCAGAGAAGGGCAGATTCAGCAACCATACATGCCAGTCCGGTCAGGGGTCTTTAAATAACTCCTGTAGGAGTTACTCACACACACATGGAGTATCTTTTTAGCACATGCTTTCAAAGAAAGCCTCTCATGCACTCTATCTCGCACATTCACACACTTTTCCAGGCACGCGGTGTGTGATAAGCATGTATCTGTTTGGATAGCTGCACACACACTGTGGGAAACAGCGTGAGGCGGTTTAGTCAAGGCCGTTTCCCAGCATTCTGCTAACAGAGGAGGCACTTTAACCTGGCACAATGCAAATACTCACAAGCGTGTAAGCCGTCTGTCTCACAGCACAGGTCAGAGCCTCTTCTATCTGTTTCTCTCTCTCTCTGTGCAGCTCCGCCACAAACATCTGCTTGTTTCATCTGATAGCAGTCATATTTCATTACCCACAGAAAAGCTGATGTTGCTTCCCACTTTATGGTCCATGACATAATATCTGATACATGACAGACTATGGAGATGAGGTAAATCAAATGGTTTGCTCCTCTAATAATCGAGTCCAGACTCAATTGCGCTAAACATTCCGTGGGAAAAAAGTTTGTGGTTTCGGCTACCATTTGAAATTATTTTCTATTGCAAGATTCATGACAGATGCCAAAGTGTCTCGCTCTGGGTTTACTGCTAGTTTGAGTGTTTTAGAACTGGAAAAGGTTTCATATCGTTTAGAACAATCGTCTTCTCATCCTTTTTAACCACAGTCTCCATAGTTACTGCAAGTACTGTTACTGTAAAATGATAAACTGATGTCAGTGATGCTTGCCTGTGCAAAACTTGGCGCCACAATGTAAAGGCATGTTATCATGCTATGTGGCATTGTGTAACTGTATTTGTATATATCTTTGTATTTTATTTCACATTCTTGTATTTACATTGAGTTCTAGAATTTTTTAGTTCCACAACAAAAGTCTAATAATCTGAATGACAATAAAACATATTCTGATTTTTCCCTAGGTGCAAAATTTAGTGCCACATTGCTAGGATTATTAGCAAGTATGTAGCAGTATGTAGTCACTAGGGTGTTTTGCTGTAAAAAAAAAAAAAAAAAAAAAAAAACTACCTAAAACCAGCCTAAGATGTTTGGCTTGTCTCTGGCTTAAGCGTGAAGTAGCTGGTTTAAGAAGGTCTCCCAGCCTGACCTAATGCATACCAGCCTAGTCTCGCGTAGCCAGACCTTCAGACTGACGGCTGAAGGTCTGGAATCTTTGGCCGCTTTGAATGGCCAAGGCCCGCCCATTGGGCCATATGACTGACAGGTAAAACAACCAATCGCGTTTCGTTTTTTTCTGCGTCATGTTTACGGGCGTGGAAATGTTGCCACAATAACAGACCGATGTGTGAAACTCTCGGACATATTTTAAAGATTCTATGCCGTGAACTTGACATTTTTCACTTTCTTTTCAAACTCTAGCCTTTAGTTGATCCTAACAGGCGCTCGTCATCACAGTTGTAAACACGACGACTTTCTCATTTGTGAGGGAGCTGGGCGCCACGGCATTTTTGTTTCCAGACGGAACGTTAAAGAACACAACACACATGTCTCCCGGAAATCCCGTATAATCTAACCAATCCTGTGACGACTTCGAAACTCCCGAAGTGTTTCCAGATAAGTGTGCCATAGGCATCAGATGTTTAGCCAACATTCCGTGGGCATGACGTCTGAGGCTGAGACTAATACCAGCCTGACCAGCAATAGAAATGGTCAAAACCATTCTAAAACCAGCCTGCAAACAAGTTATGACCAGGCTGGAAGCTATTTTTTTAGGGCCACAAAACTCAGGGCCACAATTTTAACATGTTGTTATGTGGTTGCTGATTGTTTTGCTAGGTGCAAAACTAGGTTCCATAATTTTAGGGTTATTAGCATGTTGTTATGTTGTTACTGGGATGTTTTGAGAGATTGCTAGGGTATTTAGGTGCAAAACTTGGTGCCACAATGCCAGGGTTTTAGCATGTTAACTGGGTGTTTTTCTGAGTTCATGCTAGTGCTTTGCTAGGTGCAAACCACAGTATCACAATGTATGGTGTATGGTTCCCTGTTAAAAAACCCAGCATATGCTGGTTAGGTAGGTTTTGATGCTGGTATGCTGGTTTAAGCTGGTCCTTTGCTGGTTTATGCTGGTCCTTAGCTGGTTTATGCTGGTCCTTTTGCTGGTTTATGCTGGTGCAGGACTAGCACATGACCAGCATAAACCAGCTAAGGACCAGCATAGACCAGCAAATGACCAGCTTAAACCAGCAAAGGACCAGCTTAAACCAGCATACCAGCATCAAAACCTACCTAACCAGCATATGCTGTTTTTTCAGCAGGATTGGTGGGTGTTCTGGGTGATTGTTATGCTGCGTTCCAGGCAGGTTTTTGAGCTAGTAAGTCATGGCTTCAAACCACGACTCACGACTTTGTAGCGTTCCAGGCTTATACTCATTTACAAATCTTTTCTATCGCCAAAGGTGCTTACTCCTTGCTTATTTGAGGAAAATGGAGGAGGAAAATGGAGCATAAGACAAGAGAAGCTGTTATACCTTTTATATTACGTTATTTGTATATTTGGAAATACATCCGTAGGGGCTGCCATTGTTGGTTCGTGGGCTACGTGACGTCAGAGCTCGGAACTGGGAGCACATCGATCTAGTACGAGTTCACGGGTGGGAAGTCACGTGTTTGACTGCTGTTCCAGTGCACTTTCACCGGTAGAAGGTTGGAAGAACACGGGTAACGGGTTGCCTGGAACGCGGCATTACTTACTTACTAAATCAATGAAATGGCTTGGACCACTCGTGAATACACTCATGTATTGCCTTTTTTGTTATTTTGTACTGTTCTCTGAGCAAAAACAGTCAATATTGTGTTTAAAATGTAAGTCACTTAATTTTAACTTCTTATTTATAGAACTACTTTTCTATAAAATCAGTGTCACATTGCAGTTGTGTTGATAAAACACTGTTCAATGTTGCATATATAAATCATAATAGGCTACTATCGCAGAATGCATATATAACTTCTGTGAGTACTGTTGCGCTAATTTGTTTTACATTATTTCTGCACAAGTCTCTCTCACATACATACTTTAGACTACACAAGCCTTATCTGGCACGACAAATGTAACATTTCAAGTTAACTAAACTTTTTTCAAGTTAAAATTTTAAGGCAGCCTGGTAACAAATTTTTTTAAGTCAACAAATCGCCCACTGCTATTATTGGCTAACGGTTGTGTATGTTTGACAGCCTACATCCTTTAGATAGACACTGGTGTGATTTAAGTTAAAAATTTATAAATACTCAGTACATATCAAACAAACTATAACAGAAAAAGAGATAGTGAGCTCATAATCAAAACAGTTAGACACACATACAGTATAGTTGCCACAACATCATCTTTTACTTTCAATCTTTCTGAAAATACTGCATGAAATTGTTCCTTATTTGTAAACAAATGAAGTAAACAAAGAACCAAGTCACTGATGCGGTCTGGAACTTACTTAAAAATAAAATTCATCCACTCTTTCCTAATGTTGGGATCAGAAAGAAGGCAATTCAAAGACTGTTTTTTCACAACTTGTCACTGAACTTGTCATCGTTTAGTTTCTGTGTGGACCAGTGTTAGTTTTGACAGCAAATTTTGATTTAGTCTTAGTCACAGTCTTTCAAGTTTTAGTTTTAGTCATATTTTAGAATTTGAATCATCTGAATGTGTTTTAGTTTTAGTAGACTAAATATTATGAGTTTTTAGTTGACTAAATCTACAGTAGATTTAGTTGGCTAAAATTTAACAGGTTAGTTACAGTGTAATGCATTCATTAAGCATTGTATAGGTTTGATATTAAGGTTTTATCATGATAGACACAGATTTAATTGCTGTGACACGCAACATGCCTTTATATTAAAATTAAATGAAGCCACTTATAAGGAAACAAGAACATGGTCTTCTTTTCAATTAAATACCAATGGTTATATAGGCTAATTATGCATTCTTCATAACAACTTGTTTACAACATTCTTCATTCTTTCAAGCAGACATATTTATTTATATGAATAACTTTATATTAATCCTTATTAGGGCTACTAAAGTGATTCAGTCAAGAGCAGTGAGTTGTTTTCTGTCTTTCTTTTGTTGCTTGATTAACATCAATGCCACAGACAATAGCAGCTAAATTAGTCTGCTGTCCCTTTAAAACTGAATGCATGGATGCAATGTACTGATACATGTCTGATATTCTCCCAACTGTTTATGTTCATCTAAGACAGTGTCTTCTGTGTCTGCACTCGTAAACCATAACGAGATGAGTTCTCTTTTGCGTTGTCTTGTTTTCATCAGTGAAAAAATGTTTTTGACGAAAATTACTTGTCAACGAAATTAACATTGTGTAGACTTGTGTTCGCCTCTCTCATTATTTACACTACATGTTTTTTGCCCATTAGCCAGGTGCAAATGTAATTGTTTAGAAAATAGCACACCTCCTATTAACACACCACACAATTTGAGCTCTCATTCATGTTTGTAACACATTTGGTGTGGGGCGAGTGAAGCACAGAATATTAATAGTAAGGGTTTTTGAAAATTCTGAAAATAGTATGAGCAGCAGTGATGCTTGCCTGAGCAGAAATCACTAATAAATGGAGTAGTTGTATTTTGATGGTTACCATGGTAAACAGACATGCAATACTCTGCAATATGGAGCAAAAATGTGGCAATGGACAAAACAAGCCATTTTATACACACACATTGCACTGCAGAGGCACACATACTGCGTGCTTCATTCAAGTTGGGGGGTTGACAGGAGATCACTAAAGATCACAGCGAAACTCCAAAGCTGTTAGATCCCGAGTGTCACAAAAAAGCTTCCAGACACTTCTCTCTTCAGGATCAGCTCAGACATGCTGCTCACAGTGGAGAAGACCTTGAACAGGCTTGACGTGACTGAGTTTAGACCCTGGAGAGACGTTGTCAACACACTGTCCTGCAGCCCACAATTGGCAAGGCAATTTATTTGAAGACTTGATGCTAGAGAGCTGCGGTCAGAATATCATGCAGAAATGAGCGTGTAATATTATACACTTAGTAGATGCGCGCTGCAAGGAAGTGTGCTGAATGTAAATCAAATGTCTTACAGTTATAGAGGAAAAAGAATGTCATCTGTCAGGTAGTCACTCTGTTTGTCTCTGCTATGGATTGTTTTGATTGGCACTGGAAACTGGGTTGACTCCAGATGCAAATTTAAAAAAAATAAATTTGTAAATGATTTAGTGAGACTGCAAGGAGGTGTGAATAAACATTTCCTGATCATTTACTCACCCCCCATGTCATCCAAGATGTTCATGTCAAGTTGAAAAGAAATTAAGGTTTTTGAGGAAAAAAATCAGGATTTTTCTCCATATAGTGTACTTCAATGGGAGCCAATGGGTTGAATGTCCAAATTGCACTTTCAGTGCAGCTTCAAAGGGTTCTACACGATCCCAGTCGACAAATAAGTGCCTTATCTAGCGAAACGTGTCTTGCACTAGTTTAACTTGCACTAGGTCATGCGTGATGTTGGCAGAAGTACCAACCCAGTGTTTACAAAGCAAACGTGCAAAGAAAGTCAGATGCCCTTTACAAAAAAAGGTAAAACTACAATGTCAACTACAATTGCAAATGCGCATTGCAGAGCTAGTGCAAGATTGCATTTTTGGTTAAAAAGTAGGGGTGGGAGAAAAAATCAATTCACTATCACAGTTCTTTTTGACACGATTTACCTCAGAATCGACTTATATTTAATTATTTTACTTTTACTTAGAGGTGGTGGCGGAGAAGTTACCGCTTTTGTTCCAACAGAGGGCGAAATGTATAAATGTGTTGGAGTTTAAGCAGCACCGCACAGACATGTATGACTGCATAAGTGATTTGAAAGCATGCAGAGCCATCTGCTTTCTCAGGGCTCCAGACTGCGACCATTTTTTCTGCTGGTGGGACAGATTTTTGTGAGCGGTTGGTTGCACTGGTGCGACCACTGCGTTGTTCAGCTCATAAGTGCTGCCATTTCTGTGGCATATGAAAAACAGTAAACGAAACGAAAGCGAAACTAAACTGCGCTTCATTTCAACTGCGCAGCATGGACCGCAAACAAACTTGTCCGAGCTCAAAACAGCTTTACTCGGGAGCCAAGTTGATTACTGCGCAGTGCTATGAGATCCAGTGAAAAGTGTTTGAATTCGCCACACAATGAAAACGGTTGCTGCAAGATCTTGTGAGAATCATTCAAATTCTGCACAGAATTCTCTGTTATAAACAACGCTGATGTATGTCAGAAAACCAGAAGCATTAATGCTAACTATAACCATGGTGTTGTGGTAGATATTTCAGGATTTATACAATCTTTTGAGAGAGAAACTCAAACTTTTTTTTACTTTCAAGCATTTCACACAACTATTTCCAGCACTTTAAAGCTATAAAATTATCAAATTTAAATATTATTTTTAATGGAATGACCAGGGGCGGATTAAGATGGTCAGGGGCCCCTAGCCTGCTTTTTGTGTGTGAGGCCCCCCTTAATCATTATGCTTTACTGGAGAAATGTATTTAGCGCCGATCATGGTCTACACGCAAATAGTAAGGTGAACTAGCATACACACACAGAATCCTACAGTGTTTCGTCTATATATCAGTGTCCCCACAGGATTTTGTGAGACTGTGGTGGGAGCACATTGGTTCCTCAGGGGGTATGGTCCCTGTAAGAAAATTTAGGTCATTTTGAGAGCAGAAATCAAGCGACTAGATCAATGAAGAAAAATGTGTGGTCTTGTAAACAATTTTGTTCTCTAGTAGTAATTTATTGGTTGCTTAGATGTGAATGTCATGCATAGGGCACAATTTTCACTATATAAATTCTTATAAAAGCTACAAGTGCTGTTCTGTCAAGAGCAGGGAGTGGTTTTCTCCTCATCTTCTGTTGTTTGATTATCATTACAACATTTATCTTTATCATTTGAATTGCTTTAACTAATCATCTTGTAATAAACGTCATTTCAGTTCTGCTCTCTGTGTATGAATTATCATATGCAGTAAAAGACAACAACACTCAAGCACTGTAAAAGGTTTTGCCACAAACTCAAATGACTGGCTTCTCTCCTGCATGATTTCATGTCTCTTTAGACCTTAGAACTGTATGTGAATTATGAGCTTCTAGAACGCTTGACCTCCTAACTGAACTCCTTTTCACAAATTGAACACATAGAAATAAACACAGTATAAATAACAAAAATAAACAACACTGTTCTTTAGTCTTACTAAGTGCAACAAAAAGTGCAGCCATAATCAAAGTAGGCTACTCTCCCAATATTCAAAGTGCAAAGAGACCAAATTTTTCAAGCATGATACAGAGCAATAGACAACTACACAGCCTATTGTGGCCTACATACTTATAACAGCCTAGATATTGTACGTAGCCTAATTTGCGCACATCATGGAGTCGCTCTCAAAACGCGGGGTATTAAAATCACTTTTGAATTCGCATTTTACTTCTGCACAAGTAAAATATCACAATATATTATGCCGTTGAGACAGTTTGCTCCCCATTATAAATGTGGTCATTTATATTACCTGTTATGGGGGAGGCATCGGAGGGGTTAGTTGAAAGGAAGGGCAAGGTGCGTACGGCAGAGGCAGTGTTGCCAAGTCCCCGGTTTTCCCGTGGAATTGGGCTACTTTAACACTGTTGCCGCGGGTTGTTTTTGATGTCCACGGGTTGAATTGACCCCAATAACATCATATTTAGCCCCTGAAATGCCAATTAACCAGGGGAACCCCGACAAAAAACGTGTATTTCATCCCCCTAGAATGCGCTTTTTAACGGGGACCCCCCTTGAAACGCGATTGGGCTAGTTTTGAGTAGCAATTGGGCTGGTTTCGTTGTGAAAACCTGGGAACCCTGGGCGGAGGGGAGCTAGTTGGTCAGTTTAGATGGGAAAACGGAGCTGAAAAAGCCACGGAGAAAGAGAAAGATTAAAAAGCCTCAGCGTTTTCTTGTTTTGGGAAATTAGGATGCCTCCTGATACCTTTGTTTTAGATTGTAAGTTCAGGATATAAATGAAGGCCGTTGACTGCTTCTTTTGAACCGGATCTATTTCTCCTCTCCTGTCTGTTGATTCTGGGGAGTTACACAACGCTACAATAAATTGAATCGGCACAGTATTGGGATGGTATTGAATCTGCAGATACAGCAATATCGAATCGCAGTACTTGTAGAATCAAAATTCTTAAAAAAATCGCAATACATATCTTATCGGCACCCAAGTATCGTGATAGTATCCAATCGGGAGGTAGGTGTTTTGTCCCATCCCTATTAAAAAGTATAAAATATATTTACTTATTTACTGTTTTTAGAAAATGACTTATCGTTTCACTAGATAAGACCCTTATTCCTCTCTGGGATCGTGTAGAGCCCTTTGAAGCTGCATTGAAACTGCAATTTGGACCTTCAACCCATTGATACCTATTGAAGTCAACCAGAGGAGAAAAATCCTGGAACGTTTTCCTCATAAAACTTAATTTCTTATCAACTGAAAAAAGAAAGAAGTAAACATCTTGGATGACACGGGAGTGAGCAAATTATCAGGAAATTTTTAATCTGGAAGTGAATTTAACCTTTATTGAACTTAAAGGGTTCTTTTTATGAATTACTCACCCTCATCTTTCATCATTTTTTTTTTATACCATGGCAGTCAAACCTCAAAAACAATAGTCTTTATTAGGAGTGATCTTAACGCTGCAGTGTGTCATGAAAGATGGATCACATGTCCTGTGTTTAGAGAATAGAAGGACACAGGAAGCTGTCCCATCCACTGCTGAGTCGGGTGCAGGGCAGAGGCACCCTGCAAGTATCCCGTCCAGGGGGAAGTTCCTGTGAACAAGAGAACAGGAGTTCCCCTCATCCCTGAGCACTTGGTTCCGCATGAGGTCATATTGTCTGTTGGTGGCCTTGTGGAGGAACTAAACGTCTGATCTTTATTTCTGTTGCAGGACAATAGAGCTGGATTTGTTAGGAATTGTATGCGTGCAGGAAATATTTGTCCCTGACTATAGAGTAGCGTTTCCTGACCACTCAATGTTGTGATGTCATTAAATATCTCACTCTTGAGTTTATACCTTTACCAAGCAACGGCAGGTTAAAATGTCACACACTAGAAATAATTTTGTGATTTCAACTTGTTTGTAGGCATTGCTGCATTCTGACACATCTCAGGACATAGTGACTCACAATCGTTACACTGAAATTATCATCATTTATACATTTAAATAGCAGAGATTCTAATAGTCTTCATTGTCTTGTTCTCTTTTCAGGTGTATCTCATCAATGTCACATACTCTGACTCCACGTCCCACATCATCTACAGAAGATACAGTAAATTCTTTGACCTTCAGGTAGGCTTAAGTTTCACAGTTGCAAATACACTCTCTCTCTCTCTCTCTCTCTCTCTCTCTCTCTCTCTCTGTCTAACTTCTTTCACTTTTATATTATTTTCTCAGGTAATGGGTATTCACCTCAGAACTAAGTTTAATGTCTTTTTAATGTCGGTCTTATGCAAACCAGGGCTACGTTTACACGCCTCTTCCTCCCTCTCTCTCGCTTTCAAATGTGCTTTATTAGCATGACACATTAATAATGGTGCATTTTTATTCCCTAAGCAGTAGCAAGTTAGAGTAGAATGAATAATAAGGAGAAGAAAGAATGCGATATGACTCTAATGCTATTTAATGTAGCATGCGTTACAGGCTGGAGCTGAGGGGTTATGCTGAATGACATTTATGGGTGTATTTTACAAATTAAAGTCTAACTCTGCGACAGAGCTCTCAGGATACTGCCGCCAATAACAGTATTTGCTTTGGAAGCAGAATGGAGGAAAGACAGCGTTCACACCCAACCCTTCAGGTGCAGCGGGGCCCCTCTGTAAAGTCTGGAAGAAAGTCTATGTGTATGTTGGTGTGTGAGGACGTGTGTAGGATTGAGATGACTGTGCATATTTAGTTGCAGTGTAAGCATGTCTCTATGAACATGTCTGTACAATTGGTACAGTACAGTACAGTACTAATACTATTGTATTTTTTGAAGTACCTTCCATCGTTCACCCAAAAATAAAAATATCTGTCATTAATTACTCACCGTCATGTCGCTCCAAACCTGTAAAACCTTTGTTCATCTACAAAAGACAAATTAAGATTTTTTTTTGATGAAATCTGATGATTTTCTGAGCCATCGTGGTACTCTTGTGAACATGCGTAATTATTTTTGTTTTCTTTGAGCACAAAAAGTAGTTTTATAAATTTAAAGTTGAACCACTGACTATTTTATTAATGTCCTTACTACCCTTCTGGGCCTTGAACAAGTCAGTTGCATTGCTGTCTATGTAGGGTCAAAAAGCTTTCAGATTTCATCAAAAATATCTTAATTTGTGCTCTGAAGATGAAAGGTCTTATGGGTTTGGAACGACATAAGAGTCAGTAATTAAATTTAATAAGTTGAACTATCCTTTTAACATCTGATACCATCACTGTATCATGATTTGACGATATCGATATCGCAGCACCGGCACGTACGCAGAAGTGGACCGTGCTTAATTTGAATACAAGAACACCGTTTAAAACTGAGTAGAAACGTTCAAGGTTTCTAAAAACTAATGAATAGAGCATAATATATAGGCTACAGCAAGGTTTAATCTGGCCGCAAAGGAACGGGTTGCCTGATATGAAGAGACGTAATCCCCGAAACAGAGCTTCCCACTTGCGCAATGCAGAAATATCTGGTATGTGTTATTTACCTCTGTCAACCTGGCAACCATGTGTACGCGCTCTCTCTCCAATGTGGATAAATGCGCTAACTTTCTGAAACACCGGTTAGCTTGCAGCTTAGCGATCTCCACTTCTATATTCTATTCTCAGAAAAAATTTCATTCATCAAGTGTTCATTTATGAGAGAGAGAGAGAGAGAGAGAGAGAGAGAGAGAGAGAGGGAGAGAGGCTGTGTATGTATGAATTACCACAGTTTGCCGTGTTTCTTTATTAACAGTGCAGCTATGGCTTTAATTGCTTTAGAAACAATGATGTTACCAGCTCCTTGTTAACAGCGAATGTAGCTATTCAGCGATTGATCTATTTTATTGATAAAATTGCAGGGCAGGTGAATGTGTGTGCGCGCATGGACAACGTGATATGTTTGAGTGACACGTGTGTGGGTGAGATATGGTGAACGAGTGAAGACAGTGCATTAGTTTAGAACTTTTTTTTTTTTTTTTAAACGTAGAGAGTGTGTTAATTTGTGCAATGATAACCTACCAGCAATGTACACTACCAGTCAAAAGTTTGGACACACCCTCTCATTTAATGTTTTTTAAAGAAGTTTCTTATGCTTATCAAGGCAATTATTATGATGTAAATCAATGTTTTTCTATATTAATATACATTCAAATTTAATTTATATCTGTAATTAAAGTTGAATTTCCAGAAACATTACTCCAGTCTTCAGTGTCACATGATTCTTTAAAAATCATTCTAATATGTTGATTTTTTTATCAGTGCTGGAAACAGTTGCGCTGCTTAATATTTTTTTTTTTGGAACCTGTGATACTTTTTTCAGGATTTTTTGATCAATAAAAGGTTAAAAAAAGAACAGCATTTATTTAAAATAGAAAGGTTTTCTAACAATATACACTACTGTTCAAAAGGTTGGGGTCAGTACATTTTTATTCTTTCTTTTTGTTTAAAGAAATTAATACTTTTATTCACCAAGGATGTGTTAAATGAATAAAAAGTGATAGCATAGATTTACATTGTTAGAAAATATTTATATTTTGAATAAATGCTTTTCTTTTTACCTTGTTATTCATCGAATCCTGAAAAAAGAGTCAGAGGTTGCAAAAAAATATTTGGCAGCACAACTCTGTTCAACATTGATAATTCTAACAATAAATCAGCATATTAGAATGATTTCTGAAGGATCATGTGACACTTAAGACTGGAGTAACAGCTGATGAAAATTCAGCTCTGCATCAAAGAAATTAATTATATTATAAAGTATATTCAAATAAAAAACGTTATTTTATATTGTAACAACATTTTGCAATATTACTGTTTTTTTCTGTATTTTTGATCAAATAAACTTCTTTAAAAAACATTAAATGAGAGGGTTAGGGTTAGTGTCCAAAGTTTTAACTGGTAGTGTAAAGATGGTTTAATTTTAATGTAAATTTATTAGAACGAGTACATTATTATTTATGAGCTTTAAATCAAGATGCAAACAATTAGAAAAGTGTACCTGGTGAGAAGTGCCTAATGCAAACATAAAACATATGCTATTACCTATATTGTACTGTGGTACAGTTATGGAGGCCCTTCATAATGCAGAGGTCAAGTGTCCTTTCGCCAATAGTTAGCAATGGCCCTATAGTATGCAGTGTTTAATAAATAGGTGTTTTACTCAATTCTGTTGAGGTGAAATGCAGGGATACGTATAGTATCGTGACTTTGCTGGTGATACACAGCCCTACCACAAACATGGACGCTGCCTATAGGCTACTTCTGTCATGTGACACCACATTTATTTGCGTAAAAAAATTCCAAACTATTTTTTGCGACATTTGAACTATCGATATAAATTTATGCACTAAAGTTAAAAATTTTGAAGTGCTAGATATTTTTCCTTTGATGGAAACCTGGCTACTGTTCCTCAGTACAGTTTTGTTTAAGAAGCATTTGTGAGTTTTGTTTTGTTTTTTTCTGTAAGGAGTTCAGGGCTCCCCCATGGTATCCATCTACCGTCTGTTGTGGTGATTAGTCTTCTGTCTCAAAGGCTCCAGTGTTTAACAGAGGACTAATGGCGGCCATGTTGTGTACTGGGTGAAGTCAAAGCCTCCATTGATAAGCTGAGAGGACGGAGTAGCCCAGTCAATCAGTTCCCTCCTCTTGAGTTCCTGCCTCTCCATACAGGAACAATAACAAACATAAGGAAAAGGGAAGTGCCTTTTATGAGATGTCGGCAGATGTTTCAGATCATTCCAACAATGTATAATGTACTCGGCTGTGCTGACTGTGCTTTATGGTTTTAGTAGATTTGTAGGTTTAGTAGTTGAATATGGTTGAGTAGTTGCTTTGTAAATACACTTAGGTTTGGGTTTTGTGTTTGGGATGGCGATAGTGAATGCACTACTGTTCAAAAGTTTGGATTCAGTAAGATTTTGCAATAAATTGATTTTGTTGCGTATTAGTAGTCATAAATCCCATTATCTTAGTGCTACCTCCAGTGAGCTGTTGATTAGCGTTAGAATTAGCATTGTTCATTGTGTATAAAGTTTAGTCTAACTCCAAGTTAGCCTAAAAGCTTCCCCAACACACTGGCAGCTGGTTAAACACTATTTAACCATTTTCTAATGCTCCACAGTTCATTTAAAACAAAATCAGTCATGCTGGCCAAGAAAAAGGCCCTGTGCTTTTATTCAGCTAATTTTCTGTTAGCTGAGCCGAGGTCTTTAGTTATCCAAACACACGTGCAGACTCAAATGTACAACGTCTGCAAGTTTGGCCTTAATTGTACCTTAACAAAGGCTATCATATTCTGAATGTCCTTTAATTATCCCTCACAGACATTTACCTTGGTAACTATAGTTTACAGTGAAATAGCCAACTGTGTTTACTGCAGTTGTTTGAGCAATAAAACTGTGGTTATAGGCTGGTACAGTATTTGCCTTGCCAGAAAGAATCTGAAAGCGTCCTACTCTGTTTAAAAGAGAGGCCACAATAATTTATTATGCTTTTACAGTAGTAATATAGCTGCAGGAGCTGTGCTAGTTTGACGGGTAGCTAGGGATAAGCCATCTGACGTATGTTATGTTTTTACTACATTATCAGCACTAACTGTAGTATTTTGGTGGAAATGTTGTAGATTCCTGCTAAATAATCTACTTCATTTTTATTATAGTAAGCTATTTCTTTTATAACAAATATTCATTGGTGCCAGCAGTGTTGCTGCAAAATGATATTATGCTGCTTCTACCACATTTTGCAGTACATTCAAAGTGAAGTGTTTAAAAGTGTGTTCATTTTTATTCGAAACAGATGCAAATCTGGAAATGTTTTATTCCATTTGTTGTATGTATTGCAGCAGTTTGGCCATGAAATGTCTGATGAGTGGTGCCCAAAGGTTAATGCTTGGTCGTGTTTGAAAATAACATACGACCTAACGGAAAAAAAAAAAAAGTACAGTGCCGTTTTTTCCCAAATTCCATTTAATTTTTTCTTATTTTATTATTTTTTTCTAAATTCAGTTTTTTTTCAGTATATATAATATCAAAAAGCGTGTCTAATTTGTTGAAATCATGAAACATACACAACACAATTTACCAGCAATTTATTAGAAGTTATTAGGCCTTATGAAATACCTTTTTTTTTTTTTTTTTCACAAGTTCAGTTTTATTTTATTGTTTATATTACTTAATTAATTATTATTATTTTTTTTTAGAAATACTGTGTTGTGTATTTACATTTTTTTTCTGGTAAATGAATTCTGGTAATTAATTTTTATGGTAAATATTCCTTAAAAAATAATGTCATAATAATACTTTTATTATTTGTAGTAGTGCTATCATTACATTAAGTAATATATTTCTGTCATAATTTCTTAATTTCAATTTTTTTTGGACTGGTTGCTGTGAAGACCTTTACATTTCTTTTTGTATATAAAACAATGATAGTTTTTCTCTCAAGAAACGATAAGAGCAGTTCTCGAGATTGTTTATGTTCATGTTCTCATATATTGAGGAGGCAGAGGCTGAAAGCACTGCAAGCGCAACGCACGCTTCAGTATGTGTGTAGTACATGAAACCGCGCTTCTGCGCCATTCATTCACACAGAGACAGAGAACATGCAAGATTCATATTTAAATAGTATTTATATGGCTTAATATTCAGCAAACATTCCGTATTTTACAGTAAATTCCGTTTTTATGACTGGATTCCATAAAACATGTATTACGAAAATGTATTACTTTTTGTGCAAAAATAAGTCTTTATTAATAAATAATCTTCCAATGTAATCATAATTTGTGACTCTGGTAATATGCATTGCTAAAAATTTAATTTGGACAACTTTACTTTAAAGGCGATTTTCTTAGTCTTAGATTTTTTTTTGCACCCTCAGATTCCAGATTTTCAAATAGTTGTATCTCAACCACATATCAACAGAAAGCTTATTTATTTAGCTTTCAGATAATGTATAAATCTCGATTTAAAAAAATTTACCCTTATGACCCATATGTTTTTGTGGTCCTGGGTCACATTTATGCAAAAAAAAAGGGTTGCTGATGTGTTACTGCCATTAGTGAGTGTTCACTTCAGCTGGATACTGTAGTGTTTTGTATGCATAGGTGCATTTTGAGAGTTTTATGTGGAAACAAATATGGTACAAAAAGAACTGATGATGGTTTTACCTATAGTTTTAGTGAAACTGTGGCTATTATGCAAGCACTATGGCCAGTTTTCTTAAGGGGTGGGTGTATACTCTTGGATGTATATCAGGAAGCCAGTATTGTTTGTATTTCTAGGTTCTTGTTTGAAGTTTCAGGTTTATTTTGTCCTCACTGGTCTCTGCAGAGCAACCACCCACAGAGTCTATAGCTAACTCTCGGAGTACATATGTAGGCCATTTTAAACAGCAGATGAGTTGCAATTTTGTGATAAAATGTAAAGCTCTGAGAGTGGATTCTCTAGCCCAAATCTAAGACCTCTATCCCATAAGGATATGCGGGTACAGAATGAAGTATTGTGAGCAGAATGTTAAGAGGTGAACTCTGCTGCTTCGGTTACTCCTTGGAGGAGGTGGGTGTGTCTCATTGTGAAGTACTCTGGCTGTCCTCCAGTACTGTAGTACGCTCAGGTCTTCATCTTCTCGTACAGCACTGCAGAGTCCTGACATCTGCATAACGCGTGAGGTGATTCATTCTGAATTTTCCACCCTCACTCTTGTGGTCCTTTTTAGCTTATATTGTATTAGGAAGAAGGTGAGAAACTGAAAATAATAAATGGTGCAATTGTTTAGAAATTGGGAAAAGACTAACAAACTGTTGGTCTGTCAGGGCTTTCATAAGAGCAACTAGTTGACTAGTCACTGAAACATCCCACTGACTAGTATGTAGGTTTGCACAGCCTGGTGAGCAATAACCCCCTTTCATATGCTATAAAATGAAAGCCTTTTGTGAGATGCACAATTGAAGCACTGGGGAGCATAATGCGTCATTCTGTAATCAATGTTCTGGGGTTCTTGATGACTTCTGAGTGATCTGAAAGCCTGGTTGTATATGCAGGCTCCCCAGGCTTTAAGAGCGTCATTGTGTGGGCCGCTGAGCTGGTTGAGATGGGGATAAGAACAATACACCTGACAAAACAACATAGTCCTGACATCTGCTTTGCGTTTGCCTCTCATCTAAGCTGACTCTGTCAGCTGTACTCAGCTTAAGGCGTCCAAGACCAGACCAGGATCAGCTGACTGCAGGATTTAACATGCACTGACTGAGAGGGTCTCTGTGTTGTGTATAGGGACTGCATTTGATGGCTGTTTCAGTGTTCAAATGAAAACTCCTGGTTTTGTGGTTATGGGGAGATTTTTGAGTTGTAGGTTGCCCAATTTGTTAAGGCGTTGGCTGCACCACTATGTACTTAGTTTATTTTATTTTTTAAAATACCATGTTATTTCATATATTTTTATTGTTATTTATACTTTATACTTTCTTTATTTTAAATACTATTTAAAAAATACAATCTTGTTTTATTTTATTTATTATTTTTATTTTATTCTTTTTATTTTTATACTATTTTATTTATTTCAATAGTATTTCAATACTTATTTAATTTTTACACTTTTTTTTCATTTTGTACTTTCAAGTATTATCTTTTGATTTTTATTTTATCATATTTATATATTTTAATTAATATAAACATTTGTCTTTATTTTTAATTTATAAAAAAATATTTCATTTAATTTTAGATTTTTGAAAGTATCTTTTTAACAACCATTTTACTTTATTTTGTTTTATAATTTATGTGTTTTAAACAATATTTAAAGCCATCTTTATTATTTATGTAATGTTTTATTTTTTATTTTATTAATATGTTTTTAAGTAATGTTTTAAGAAAGATCTTTTCAACAAGTACTATCAAGGCCAGAATTGCCAGTATTGATACTGATGCTTACACTAAATAAATAGATTTGTTTCCTCAGTATTTTTTTTTTACAAAACAAGAAACTATATCCATTCAACAATATATTTGAACTTTATTAGCATTTATTAGGCATACTGCAAGTCAAGGCACTATCCCAGACATATAGTGCAATAATATTGGATTTTACCACATTCCTTTGCATATTATTCACAAGTGAAATATCATTAACATTTAGCCTAGACTATATTTTTATGCATTGAACTTTTTGTTGTAACCTTCGTCATGACTGCTCTACTTCTTTTACCACTCCTTGGTCCTCAGAATGCTTCAGCACATGAACCCGTCTGACACTGGATGATCTCCCCCTTAAGTACGTGCTCTGGCAAATGGAGGGTCATCTAGATTTGGGAATGCGTAGGCAGCATGGCCCGGCCCGAAAGACCAAAACGGGTGTCTAGACCACAAGGCATGGCAGGCACGCCACATCTCCACCAATGGCTGGAGCAATTCAAGGCCTCAGCGCTTTGGGGGCGTTCAGGGACGCTCCGCTCTGCCTACTGTACTGATGTCAGTGTGGGAAGAAGGAGCCCGATTGTTGAAGCTGGATAAAGGCCTGTTTCATGAGCAAGGTCGAGTTGTAGTCAGAAGACTGACACCTACACTTCAGAGACACATTGGCCTTGTGCTCAAAGGGACAATGGAGGGTTTTGAGCCTGTGGTGAAGAGAGAAGTTGCCCTTGGCTCCTGATCTGAGGCCAGATTTGTACAAGCAAGAAAAGCGAGAGAGACTAAATTTAGTGTTTCACAGTCCAGTCCATTTAGAAGGAGGTTTCCATCCTACTCTAGCTATTTCTTTATTTAACTCTTTAGTTTATGTTTGGGTTATAGGATCAACCAGAGAGCGAGAAAGAGATCTCTATAATTTCTTTATGAACTCTGTGAACCTTTTTATTAAACTAAATAATTGTGACTTGCTGCCGAGAAAATATGTGGCTTTCTTTGTGGAAGACAAAGTGTGATATTTTTGAAGAATGTTGGTAGCTAAACAGTTTCGGTTTCTATTGACTTCTATTGCATTGGATAATATAGTGAATGGGGACCAACTGTTTGATTATCATTTTTCAAAATATCATATTTTGTTTTCAGCAGAAGAAAGAAATTTAGGTTTAGAAAGACATGAGGGTGAATAAAAAATGACAACATTTTCTGTTTTAGGAAGACTAAGCTCTATGAAATCTGTTTTTTTTTTTTTTTTTTTTCTGTTTTTATTTTTCTGGATTTTATTTTTTTTGTCTTTGATTTTTTTCTAGACTGTGTTTTAATTTTATTAATCAAACGCATTTCTAATCAGTTGTTATCACAAAACTTGCACAATTTAACAGCAGTTTATTTTTAAGGCCTTATGAAATACGTTTTTTTTTCTTCTCAAATTTAGTTTTATTTTTTATCAAAGTTTTTCCACTTTATTCCACTTTAGTGGTTTAGTGGTTTCATTAAATGTAATAATCAAAATCATCTCTAACTGATTGATTTTATAACAAAACTAAACAAATATATATATATATATACATATACAAGTGAAGTGTTTTCAACCTCTGCTGCCTCAATATATGAGTACATCAACACAAACATTATCTCTAGAACTGTTTCTTCTGAGAAAAAACAAAACTAATGTTATATCATTTACAAATGCAGTTTAATAAACTACTGTAGAATTGTGTGCGTCATTACTATTAATTAGACATGCTTTTTTGATTAATAATGAAAAAGAAAACTATTGTCATATCATTTACAAACAGAAACTTAAAGGACTTCACGGCAACTCGTCAAAATAAAAGTTTGGTTTAAGTTGAAGAAACTGTGACAGAAATATATTATTTAATGTAATACTACTACTACTACTACTAAAATTATTATTAAAACATATTAAGGCACATTTACCAGAAGAAAATATTTACCAGAATTGATTTACAGAAAAAAATTAAATAATAAAATATATATATATTTTTTTCAATTTTGGTAAATATTTTCTTATATGACAATAGTTTTTTTTTTTTAATTATTAATCAAAAAAGCATGTCTAATTAATAGTAATGACACACACAATTCAACAGTACTTTATTAAACTGCATTTGTAAATGATATGACAGTAGTTTTGGTATTTCTCAGAAGAAACAGTTCTAGAGATAATGTTTATGTGTTCATGTACTCATATATTGAGGCAGCAGAGGTTGAAAACACTTCACTAAAACCGTGCGTCTGCACCATTCATTCACACAGAGACACACAGAACATGCAGGATTCACATTTAAATACTATTTTGTGGATTAATATTCACTAGTCCATAATGTGTTTTGATTTAAGTGTACTGACTTTTTTTTTTTTATTCATCCAAAATTTGGCAAATTTCGTGACATTCCGTGTTATACAGTAAATTCATTTTCGCTGAAATCATAGGGACCTACCTAAGCTAGTTTTCATGTTCTTAGCCGATTTAAACTTAGGCTGTTTTAAGCAGGTTAACAATTGTTTAGTTTGTTTCTGTTGTTATTTTTCCTATTAAACCATCTGTGACAAAGTCGAATGCTTTAATAAAACATAATTGGAAAGCCTTCCAAACTATTAAGCTTTGGATGTAAAGTTTTGTGATCTGGATGCAAGTGCCAGCGTTGTTATGGATGACTTGGGTCTAGTAATGAAGTAGAACTCGTTTGATGTGTTTGCTGTTGTGGCTGTGGTCATGTTAGTGTGTGTACTCGCATGTCTGAATGTGGCTTTATTGTGCATTTCTCTGTGTTGGTGCCAGACTGCGAGCTTTTGACCACCTCTCTGATGTCTTTTGATGTTTTCGTAGACTTTGAGTCTGTATTGGCGCACAAACAAGCTTTGAGGTACCATACGACTGAAACCAGCCTGTTAGCTATTAGAATAAAAATAGTCATAATATTTCCTTTCCGTTCATTCAGTGGCACTGCGGACAACATCTAAGCTGTATCTGAAACAGATTGTAGACAACTGAGAGTAGGAACTAATAATGCAATCTGCAATGCATGCCTAAATTACTTGCAATAATTTGTCAGAGATTTATTTTTGTGTTGGTCGAATAGAATTGTTGAATGTAAGGGTCAATGATGTGAATCAAATTTTTGACCCAGATCTATTAAGTTACATTTAAAATTATTATTGAAACAAGATTATTGTATTTTATTTTATTATTTTATTTTTGCCTGTTATGAAAAGGCAAGACATTAAATAATATTTTAAAATACTATATTTTTTAATTTTTTATTTAATTGAATCTTCATTTTTTACATTTTTATTTTATTTTATTTTTTATTTTATGTTTTTTTATTTTTATAATATTTCATTTATTTTAAATACTATTTTAATCTTTACTCTTTTTATTTTATACTGTTTTTTGTTTCTTAATGCTATTTTATTGTTATACTATTTTATTACTTTAAATACTATTTTAAAACACTATATTATTTTATTTCTTAATTTTATTTAGCTTTATTTGAAATACTATTTTAAAATACTCTTATTTTTTACATTTTATTTTATTTTATACTTTTTTAATATGCTTTTTTATTTTTATACTATTTTATTTCTTTAAAATACTATTTTAAAATACCTTATTATTATTATTATTATTATTAATATTATTTATTTATTTTATTCTATTTTAAATACTATTTAAAATGCTATCTTATTTACTGTTTACATTTTTTATTTGTTTTATTTTCATGCTTTTTATGGTTATACTCTTTTATTTCTTTTAAATACTATTTTAAAATACTATATTATTTTATTTTTACGTTTTTAATTAATTTTTTTTTTATACTTTATAACAAATACTATGTTTTTAGTTATATTTATCATATATTTATATATTTTAAATAATATTAGACCTCTTTCTAACAAGTACTGTCTTCTTTCATTTTTTTTTACATTTATTTAAAAAAAACAATAATTTAATTTTATATTTAGAATTTTATAATTGAATTAAATTGACTAAACCCAAAAACATGTATTTATAAATATATATATTCATTATTTACCATAAAAATATTATTTTCAATAAACTCACATGTATTCAAGGTGTGAGGAAAATATTTCATAGATAAAGTTATCATATTTTACAATGGTTTAACCACGTGACATTTTTTAAATAGTTAAACATGTTAAATATTTTTCTTTCTTTCTTTCTTCGCATTTTGAACTAGATTTTTTCTTTCCATAATCAAATCTTATTTGTTTTTACCCATAATTTATTTTTACAATAATAATTTGCTTATAATAAACATAAAAACACCTTATATTTTTCAGGATTTAATTAAATGTAATGATCACTTTTTTATCATGTTGATTGTTGTAGTTCATTCTGGAAAGAATACTGTACATGTAACATTGCTGAGTTCTGACTGGATCAGCCTTTTGTGTCTGGAGTGTCTGACTCCTTGTTACCTACCACACAGTTACTGAATGTTTAGGTCACTTGATAATGTAATTTAAGTTGTGTGGCACAAATCATGTGAATAACTCAGTATAAATAAATGGATCTCCCTTTGGTCTACAATTCAGCCAAACGCTAACCCCAAAAGGAAGGGTGTGCACGGGAAGCCAGCTTTAAACTGAGTTAGTTGTAGAAGTCTTTCTCTGAAAGGGAGGACTGTGTTTGCTTAAACTCTTCCCTCTGGAGTTTTCACTGTACAATTTACACACACACTGTCGCTGGGATGGGCACGTCCCTCCGTTTGATCCCCTGTGCTGAAGTTAGACTGGTTGGCACGAAACATGGAAATTATTCAGAGAGGCTTGAAATAATGAACGTGTCTGACTTTGAAGCAATGTTTCTGTGTGGATATAGTCATTGTGATGTACAGATGTGGAATATGTAATTATGTCGCTGGCAGGAATGAGAGCAGGACGCGTTTATATGTCCAGCTTATGTGAAGTGTTGGTTTTCTCGGGTGACCCAGATTTCCTGGGGTTTTCTCTGTACCTGGTTACAGTAGACACGCACACACTTACTTTGGGCACTGCCACTCTCCCAGGGGAAGTCCCTTGGCACACACTGATATATGCACACATGTTCTCTCTCTCTCGCTCACTCGCTCGCTGTAGTAGACATTCAACAAAGCATGGATTGAGTTTCTTTTTCTATTTGAGGCTCTTTCAAGGTCCGCTTCCTACTGTTACATTTGTGTCATTTTATACCCCCCCCCCCAAAGTTCACTTACAATGTCAGTCAAGATTTCTTGCACTAAAGCAGTTGTTATTTTGTGGTAACTTTTAAAATATCTTTCTGTCCCTTAGAATCAAATTATATATAATTAAAAAAACAAACATATATATAAAAAAAAACAAAACATAAATTGTGTAAATGGTATTTGTTAGATAAACTATAGAATAAGATAATGTTGTGAGGTAGAAAGTCACAGCTGGGAGAAATAAAGTCATAATTGTTATATATACAGTCACATTGTAAGATGTACAGGAACAATATGAAGATGTAAAAATAGAACTGTGAGTTATAAAGTCACATTGCAAAAAAGTCACTTTGTATTTCGTAATTGCGACTTTATAACACAGAGTTGCAATTAGGATATTTTAAGGCATTGTGAAATGTTCTAAAATTTTAAGTCAAACTGGGAAGCATTCTGAAATTTAAAGTCAAATTGCAAACTGGAACGTTCTGAAAGTCAAAGTTAAATTCCGATACAATGTTCTGAAATTTGAGGTTAAACTGCGGAACATTGTAAAATGTAAAATCGAATTTTGTCTAAAATTTAAAGTCGAATTGTGAAATGCTTTGAAATTTGAAGTCAAACTGCAGAACAGTCAGAAATTTAAAGTCAAATTGTGAAATGTTCTGAAATTTAAAGTCAAATTGCAAACTGTAACGTTCTGAAAGTCAAAGTTAAATTGCAATACAATGTTCTGAAATTTGAGGTTAAACTGCGGAACATTGTAAAATGTAAAATCGAATTTTGTCTAAAATTTAAAGTCGAATTGTGAAAAGCTTTGAAATTTGAAGTCAAACTGCAGAACAGTCGGATATTTAAAGTCAAATTGTGAAATGTTCTGAAATTTAAAGTCAAATTGTGGAACATTCTGAAATTTATAGTCAAACTGTGGAACCTTCTGAAATTTAAAGTCAAATTGCAAACTGCACAACATTCTGAAATTTAAAGACAAATTGCAAACTGTGGAGCATTCTGAAATTTAAAGTCAAATTGCAAACTGCACAACATTCTGAAATGTAAAGACAAATTGCAAACTGTGGAACATTCTGAAATTTAAAGTCAAACTGTGGAACATTCTGAAATTTAAAGTCAAATTGCGGAAAATTCTGAAATTTAAAGTCAAACTGTGGAACATTCTGAAATTTAAAGTCAAATTGCAAACTGTGGAACCTTCTGAAATTTAAAGTCAAATTGCAAACTGCGCAAAATTCTGAAATGTAAAGTCAAATTGCAAACTGTGGAACATTCTGAAATTTAAAGTCAAAATATGAAATGTTCTGAAATTTTAAGTCAAAATATGAAATGTTCTGAAATTTAAAGTCAAAATATGACATGTTCTGAAATTTTAAGTCAGACTGTGGAACATTACAAAATTTAAAGTCAAATTGTGGAACATTCTGAAATTTAAAGTCAAATTGAGAAATATTTTGAAATTTTAAGTCAGATTGTGGAATGTTACAAAATGTAAAGTCTAATTGCGAAATTTTCTGAAATTTAAAGTCAAACTGCGAAAAAGCCGTATAGAGAAATTTAAAGTCACACTGAGAAATAAAATTACAAAGCAAAGTCACAACTGCAAAGTGATATTGCAGGATATGAAGTCGCATTGTGACATATAAAGCCACATTTACAAGAAACAAAATCGCAATTTACAAATTTAAGACAAGATTAGGAGACAATAATAAGAATTCATAGAAGAAGTAGAATAAGAAGTCAAATAAATTTTCAGTTACTTTTTCATTTATTTGTTAATTCCAAGGTGGAAACAAGCGTCCATAAAATAGTTTTTATTGTGACACCAGAATGTGACACCAGATGCCAATCTCCTGTGTCTTTACAGAATACACAGCATATTCAGCACAGGTCAGTGTCAGTGAGACTACACTAGTAAGTATCAGCCGCCTGCAGTGCTGTCACTGAACCAGAGTCAATAAGAGTACAGCGTGCCCTGATTGTGTCTTCACAAGTGTACCTGGATCAGTGCTGTATTACTGATCTGGGGTCAGTGTGGAGCTGTCGTTGGGGGTTCAAGCCAGTTCTGACTCCTCATATGGAGAGAGTGAGGAGAACGGGGGCTAAATCTGGGTGTGGGCAGACGAGACTGCCAAAGCTCTCCGACCTGCTGCTGGCTGCCCTACATATGCTGCTGAAATAGTCAGCGTGGACACTCACAGTCACTCATGTGTGTGCCAATGCCAAAGTGTTCTCTTGCTCCTCTTTAGTTTCAGATCTTAGTAGAATATGTGTGTGTGTGTGTGTG
Organism: Cirrhinus molitorella; assembly: GCA_033026305.1. NCBI lineage: Eukaryota > Metazoa > Chordata > Actinopteri > Cypriniformes > Cyprinidae > Cirrhinus > Cirrhinus molitorella. Next base: position 34,194,668 of record CM065120.1, read on the forward strand.
TGTGTGTGTGTGATTCAAGCACATTCGCAAAATGTAAGAAGAGACAGGTGAGGAATATGTGACACATTTGGGAAATTGTGTGTCAGAGTGTGATTAATTTGAAAATGGACCCGTAAGTTGAATCAGGCATCTCTGGTGACACATAGAACATCTGACAATCTGTCATTTCGCAACCCAGAGGTCTTTCCAGCTCTGCCTTGGTTGCAATTGTGTAAAAAAGGTAATTGTGAAACTGACTTTAAAATAAAATGAGACAAGCCACGTTGTCAGATATAAAGGATCAGCTGGGAGAAATAAAGTCATAATTGTTCAATCTGTAGTCACATTGGAAGATATACAGTAACAATTGTCACAGGTGCAAGATATACTGTAACTTTATATCTCACAATGTGACTTTATATCTTGGAATATTTCACAATTGCAAAAAACAATGTGACTTTATGTCACAAAGTTGCAGTTGCAAAATTTAAAGTCATATTTCAGGATATAAAGTCACATCGAGAGATGTAATGTCAGAACTGGGAGAAATAGTCAGAAAATAGTCACATATTCACTGTAAGATATACAGTAACAATTTGAAGATATAAAGCTGCAGCTGTAAGATATAAAGTCACAATTACAAAAAAAACTGTGACTATATTAGTGCTGTATATGTATATGTGTGTGTTTATATATGCATATAAATATACACATTACACAAACTTTTATTTTGGATGTGATTAATCATGCTTAATCGATTAATCGATTTGACAGCACTACTTTATGTCTCACAAAGATATAACTGTAAAATGTAAAGTCATATTGCAAGATACAAAGTTACAATTAAGAGAAATGAGGTCAACTGTTAGATCTAAAGTCACATCTCAATTGTTCCTTGTAAATGTGGCTTTATATCTCACAAAGTTGAAATTGTGAAATTTAAAGTCATGTAGCGAAATATAAAATCAGTTTCTCATCATGATATACAGTGACAATTTGTGTATATATATATACAGTCTCAACTGCGAGATATAAAGTCACATAGCGACATAAAGTCACATTGTTTTTTGTAATTGTGATTTTTATAGCAAATGACGACGAAAGGTATGAAATCTAAAGTCACTTTATGAGATAAAGTGTCTTTTAAGAGAAACAAAGTCACAATTGTGAGATCTGACGTCATTGTAATATATAAAGTCACATTGTTTCTCGCAATCAAGACTTGATATCTTACAAAGTTGCAAATGTATTTGATAGATCTTTGCTTCGGCTGCTCTGCAGGGCCAGTCGTGGGGTCACATCAATGGCGTTGGATTCCTTCTTTGTCTGTGGTGGGATTTGGTTGAAGTTACAATTTCAGACTGACCTCAGGTCAATTTTGGGTGGTGCAAAAAAGATCAAAGTTGGTAATCAAAGGTTTAGGTTTGAACTCTGCTACAAAGCGGAATTAGAGTACATTCCGTATTTAATAGTTATTCAAAGATGTTTTTTGTTTGGGATTACACAAGGGTATGTAATGATGACAGAACTAGACTGTTCATGTAATCATGTAACTCAGTGCTAGAGAAAATGTTGCTGTGAGGAATGAAAGAACAATTTGTTCAGTATGACTTATTAAAGATTTTAGACTATTTTAAAATGCTGCATGGCATGACATAAAGTCACAGCCAATCAGAACCTGTTTGATGTTTAGTCAGCTGTAATTTGAGCAGGATTTTCTACCAAATTTAATCACATTTATCGGTGTTTCATCAACTCTATGTGCGTCATTCATAAAACATGTGTTGTGTAAACTTTAAAACCGATCTTGCAAGTGTTGCTTTCATGTTTTAGCAACAGTTGATGTTAGTAAGAATATATATATTTTTTCCAGCTAAAATAAATAACACAAAAATGTGTGACTGTCAGGGAGGAACTTTTTTTATTCTAGAGCATTTAATTAGGCAAATATCTGTTCAAATTTAGGATATTTTAAAATTCTGAAAATATTGTATCACGGTTTACATAAAAATATTAAGCAGTACAAGTGTTTCCAACATTCCAAATGATCAGAAATGCTCTAAATCAGCATATTAGAATGATTTCTGAAGGATAATGTAACACTGGTGCAATGACTGCTAAAATGTATTTAAATATGTAACATTTCACATTTTTACTGTATTTTAAACTTGATGATTGTAAGAGACTTCTTCCAAAAACCTTGAAAAATCTAACCAACCCCAGACTTTTAAAAGGTAAGTTTATGTAGCCCAGAATGAGTCATCAATAAATTTGGTCCGATTTGACGCTAGAGACTGTAAATGTTGTCAGCGCATAGAGTGCTCTAGCATAGATTTGCCCTCAAATGCAACACAAATGGACTGAAAGCCACAAAATGTTGATTTCACAGGGCCTGTAGCGAATTTCACTTGCTTGTGGTCGTGTGGCAGTCAGTATGCTCTGATGACTCAGTGTTTGGCTGCTGCACATTCAGCATCACGGAACAACCTTTGGATTCGCGGCCCACCAGAAAGAGCCCTGCTCTGTATATATAGAGTGTGTATATGTGTGTGTAAGTCTGTTGTCAGTCCAAGTGCACATATGTCTCCTGAAACCTGATACTGTGCTCACTAATGCATGTCCGGACTTGATTCACACTCTCCATTAGTAACCTGTATATGTGTGTGTGCAGGCCTGGAGTGAGTCACACTCACTATTAGGTTCCACAAATGTGTGTGTGTGTGTGTGTGTGTGTGTGTGTGTGTGTGTCTGTGTGTCTGTGTGTGTTCATGTGTGGAGTAGAGGTGCTTTTGTGCAATTGTATCCATGTGTGTCCTGTCAATCAGAGCTCCGGCCAACAGAATATTTAAAGGAAAACAGCTTTCTCTCTCTCTCTCTCAAGCTTTCTCCTTTTTTCTCTCTAGTGCTTTACTCCATCTCTCACACTGTTTACTCAAATGGAATCAATAAAGCTGCCCGTAATGCTGTAATCAGGGGATTTATTGCGTTCTTGGATCAGTGTAACTACTCTCACCCTTTGGCTACCAGTCGCCTTTACCTTGATTTAAGACAGGCGCTCCAGTGTTTTGGAGGGGAAAGAGCTGATCTTAGATCAGCTTGAAAGTAGTTCCTAAAAGCCGGCTTTAACGCCAAAGCCAGAGGGTTTATTTCACTGTACCCAAACAGGGAAGCTTTGATTATTAGTGCTGCTTGCTAAGGCATTACTATTGCTTGTATACTCTAAGTTATGGATTTAAACAAACCCCTAACCCTAAGTAATAAATAAACATCAGTGTGTAACCCTTTATGTTTTGACACTTCAAGTGCAATTACTTAACAGATTTGCTTATTTTATAAATATAGGTGCAGAATCACAGACTTGCACTGAAGGATGGATGCAAGCTACAGTTGAGGTCAAAAGTTTACATACACCTTGCAGAATCTGCAAAATGTTAGTTAATTTTACCAAAATATATAGATTTTTTATTTAGTTCTGACCTGTATAAGATACAGGTCCTTCTCAAAAAATTAGCATATTGTGATAAAGTTCATTATTTTCTGTAATGTACTGATAAACATTAGACTTTCATACATTTTAGATTCATTACACACAACTCGAAGTAGTTCAAGCCTTTTATTGTTTTAATATTGATGATTTTGGCATACAGCTCATGAAAACCCAAAATTCCTATCTCAAAAAATTAGCATATCATGAAAAGGTTCTCTAAACGAGCTATTAACCTAATCATCTGAATCAACTAATTAACTCTAAACACCTGCAAAAGATTCCTGAGGCTTTTAAAAACTCCCAGCCTGGTTCATTACTCAAAACCGCAATCATGGGTAAGACTGCCGACCTGACTGCTGTCCAGAAGGCCATCATTGACACCCTCAAGCAAGAGGTCTGTGGGAAGGAAAAAGTGTGGCAGAAAACGCTGCACAACGAGAAGAGGTGACCGGACCCTGAGGAAGATTGTGGAGAAGGACCGATTCCAGACCTTGGGGGACCTGCGGAAGCAGTGGACTGAGTCTGGAGTAGAAACATCCAGAGCCACCGTGTACAGGCGTGTGCAGGAAATGGGCTACAGGTGCCGCATTCCCCAGGTCAAGCCACTTTTGAACCAGAAACAGCGGCAGAAGCGCCTGACCTGGGCTACAGAGAAGCAGCACTGGACTGTTGCTCAGTGGTCCAAAGTACTTTTTTCGGATGAAAGCAAATTTTGCATGTCATTCGGAAATCAAGGTGCCAGAGTCTGGAGGAAGACTGGGGAGAGGGAAATGCCAAAATGCCTGAAGTCCAGTGTCAAGTACCCACAGTCAGTGATGGTCTGGGGTGCCATGTCAGCTGCTGGTGTTGGTCCGTGTTTTATCAAGGGCAGGGTCAATGCAGCTAGCTATCAGGAGAATTTGGAGTACTTCATGCTTCCATCTGCTGAAAAGCTTTATGGAGATGAAGATTTCATTTTTCAGCACGACCTGGCACCTGCTCACAGTGCCAAAACCACTGGTAAATGGTTTACTGACCATGGTATTACTGTGCTCAATTGGCCTGCCAACTCTCCTGACCTGAACCCCATAGAGAATCTGTGGGATATTGTGAAGAGAAAGTTGAGAGACGCAAGACCCAACACTCTGGATGAGCTTAAGGCCGCTATCGAAGCATCCTGGGCCTCCATAACACCTCAGCAGTGTCACAGGCTGATTGCCTCCATGCCACGCCGCATTAAAGCAGTCATTTCTGCAAAAGGATTCCCGACCAAGTATTGAGTGCATAACTGAACATAATTATTTGAAGGTTGACTTTTTTTGTATTAAAAACACTTTTCTTTTATTGGTCGGATGAAATATGCTAATTTTTTGAGATAGGAATTTTGGGTTTTCATGAGCTGTATGCCAAAATCATCAATATTAAAACAATAAAAGGCTTGAACTACTTCGAGTTGCGTGTAATGAATCTAAAATATATGAAAGTCTAATGTTTATCAGTACATTACAGAAAATAATGAACTTTATCACAATATGCTAATTTTTTGAGAAGGACCTGTATTTCACATAAAAGACATTTACATATAGTCCACAAAAGAACACAATAGTTAAATGTATAAAAATTACCTTTTTCAAAAGTTTACATACACTTGATTCTTAATACTGTGTTGTTACCTAAATGATCCACAGCTGTTTTTTTTTTTTTAGTGATAGTTGTTCATGAGTCTCTTGTTTGTCCTGAACAGTTAAACTGCCTGCTGTTCTTCAGAAAAGTCCTCCAGGTCCCACAAATTCTTTGGTTTTTCAGCATTTTTGTGTATTTGAACTCTTTCCCACAATGACTGTATGATTTGAGACAATTTTTTTCACACTGGGCACAACTGAGGGCTCATATGCAACTATTTCAGAAGGTTCAAACACTCACTGATGCTCCAGAAGAAAAAAAAAAAACCCTGATGCATTAAGAGCAGGGCGGTGGAAACTTTTGGGATTTGAAGATCAGGGTAAATGTAACTTATTTTGTTTTCTGTAAGTATCTTCTGTAGCTTCTGAAGGGGAGAACTAAACGAAAAAAATATATTTAGACAAAATAATAAAAATGTACACAGCTTCGTTTTGTTCAAAAGTTACACCCCTGGCTCTTAATTTAAAGAAAAAACATAAATTCAACTATTATTTTCACTTGTAAAAATAATTTTTTTATGTTTTATGTGAAATATCTTATTCAGGTCAGTACTAAATACGTTTTGTATGATCCCTCTTATTTTGGTAAAATAATTAACATTTTGCAGATTCTGCAAGGTGTATGTAAACTTTTGATCTCAACTGTATCTATAATAATCTAAGAACCAGAATATTAATTTTAAAAAATATATAGCAGGCACCCAGAAATGTGTTCATTTTTCTAATTTTTCTGTGCGAAAGCAGCTTATTGAGCGGATGTTCTGAGCACACTCTGTGTGGTTCCAGGTGGATTATGCCATGTGTGAGTTTTTGAAAATCTGTCACCCTGCTGAAACTCACTTAGCAAGTCATTTCGGAGACTATTTGACTCATTTCGAAGTACTTCACAGTTCTTCCCGCAAATGGTTTTCCTTTGAAGCTGGCATCTTTAGAATAAGTCAGAATTTGTACAAACGGAACTCTGTGTAATTGGTTGTTTATGACATCATGCAGCCCCATTCTTTAGCAAGGAGTCACATGACCACTGCCTTTATTTGGGTCACAGGACATGCACATCTCCTGTGTAAAAGGAGCAAGACAGAATGGGAAAGAGATTTTCTTATCCACATATAGTGCAAGAAACCTTAACCAATTTTACACTTAAGGGAGAAATACTACAAAGGTGTAGACTGTAGTAGTGCACTAATAGTTCAGAGCCGCCCCGCCTAGTGTAGCTCCACAGCAGCGATCGCTGTTTAAAGTGTCATGAAATATGCATTGAAGTTTAGACTTGAATAAGCCCATTGATGGAGCTGCGTGACAGAGCTTGCTCTCCTACAGCGTCCTCAAACTCCTCGGCTGTGTTTTACCATGAGGGCCCCCTGGTGCAGCTCCTTGAAAGGGCTAATCATGAGGTTTATGTGGCTCACAGACTTATCTCTGACTTTGCTGGAGTTACAATCACTCTCATCTCGAACAGGAGACTTCATGGAGCTGGATTTGATGTAGGCCCGCTGGTGCAGCTCTGTGTTGTCACTTTTTAAGCATATCAATTTAAGTAATTTCTGTCTCTCGCTTCTCACTCTTTCTTTCTTTCTATATATATACAACAGTTCTTTCTGGTCCTCGAATCTGATTGGCTGAAAGGAGTGTGATATTGTAGTGATATGAGAACTCCAACAGTGTCACTGTTTGTATCACTCTGCTTGCAGTATTTTTAAAGGATTTAAAGGTAATGTCCATTTGAAAATTTGCTCCAAAGCGTCAGCTATAGTGTATCTGTAGTATATTATGGAAGTAACGTGCTGCACTCTTTTTAAGAATTTCTAAATGAGAGCTGATACGACACTGCAGAAGACAGAATGCAAACCCTGTATCTGAAATCTGTTGGTATAGATATATGTGTGTGTATGTTTCCATTCTTCATATCCATTCTCCTCCACACACACCCTCTCATCCAATCACTGGCTTGCTCTCCTCTTTCCCCGCCCCCTGTTGCTATGGAGACTCAGGAAGTCTTCCAGGTGCCTCAGTGGTTGGGAAATAAAGCAACTTCTCCTTGTTCGGTCTGTTCTCAATCTTACATCTTCATGTTTCCTCTTCTCCTCTAGCCTCTTTATTTTCTTCTCCTGCTCACTGTCATGTTATTTATCCTGTTTTATCCTGCTTATCTCATTTTCCTTTTCTATGATGCCTTTTTCTCATTCTGTCTCACTGTTTTTTTCAATATCGTGATTTTCTTTCCTCTCCTTTTTTCGCATTATCTTTTTGCACTTCATTTTCTCTGCACATCGAGCATTGAACATCTTGTTTTCCTCCTTCACAACGTCCAGAGTTCTGCATGCAAGTGATTTTCTTTCTTTCTTTATTTTATCCTTCAATTCTACACACGGTATAAATATGCGTCGTATTGAATTTGCTCTCAAACAGGCTTGTTAAATACTAGGTATCAACATGGTCAAAGCATGTATAATCTGTAAAACATTATAAGAGTGACATTTGTGTACAAACACCTGATAGACATTGTAAATATTTTACACTAGTTTGTGGTCAGTTCGATTTTTGTAATGCTTTTACAAGTCTCTTATGCTCTCCAAGGCTCCATTTATTTGATCACAATAACAGTGAAAACTGTAAAAAAAAATTGTTTAAATATTATTATATTTTAAAATAGCTGCTTTCTAGTCTTCAGTGTCACATGATCCTTTAGAAATCACTCTAATATGCTGATTTGGTGCTCAAGAAACATCTACTAAATGTCTTAAAAATGACATAAACATACACTTGCAAAAATCACAAATACTGTGATATTATCAGCAGAATAAGTTCAGAATCTTGGGAAAATGAAACTGCAAGACGTTTGACATCTGTAAGACGTGATCAGTTTTTATCCTTCAATTCTTCATGCCATCTGACCCAGATCCTCACAACCCTATCAGTGTGCACCAGCGACTGTGCTTGCATTGACCCCACACATATAAACACGGGTTGGCTGCATGTGTGTTTGATCTTTGTCTGTCCTCAATTACAGATTGGCTCAGATTTCAATTACTCCTCTCTCTATGTGCCATGGATTCATGCTGAAGCATGACCAAGAAGGTTTTGGGGGAGATATTTCAGCAAGAGCAGCAGAAACAGCAAGAGACGCTGCACATGTGTGTCCTCACTCCACAGTCTGACCTTGTTGTAACAGACATTCTGACAGGCCTCATGGGAGAGAAAAGTCAGTTAGAAAGACAGTAAAAAGAGACCAAAAGAGTAACAGAGCTTCCAAACTTTAAATGCGTCTCTTAGCTCAAATTGTTCTGTAGTTTTTGTTCCAGTTTGGTAGAGCTAAATATTATAAATGTATAGAATCTGAAGACTCTGGCTCTGTTTACACTAGTGTGTTTTCGTTTCAAAATGCATACATTTTTCTACGGTGGTGCCTGTTTTTTTACACTACTCCAGCGTTTTCGATCCTCAAAAAATGAGACTTTCGAAAACGCTGCAGACCCCGTTTTAGTTTGAAAGCTCTGGGGTTGCATTTTATTGTAAATGGACCAAAACTGAGACTTTTGAAAATGATGGCGTGGCTGCCCTCATTCACTCTGCTTATTCTTGATGACTGTGTAAACAATAACATCATGCTCATTTGTTGTGTCTCATTTAAGAAAAGTAACTATTAAATTGCTAAGTAAAACAATAAATGACTGTAATTTTACACCACAAGGAATAACAGTCAGTTTCATTCTGGTTACTTCTCTTAAATAAGACATCCTTGATGACGTATGCAGCCTGAAAGGTGATGTGACATGCATTTTCAGTTGTGTCATGGTAGGCAGAGATTGTGTCTGAAACGCAGTGAAAACGCCAGTGTAGACAAGGATCGATTTCATTTTAAAATGCCATTTTAAAATATAAACACAACAGTGTAAACAGGACCTCTAATGATTCTAAATCTAACTATTCTATTTCCAAAAATTATAACATTAGCCCCTTTCACACAGTAATACTGGTAAATTGCTGTAAAATTACTGGCATGACTTTACCAGTAAATACAAAAATGAAAATAAATGCTCCATCTTTTTACCGGTAAAGCACCATTTACACATCAGTTTCAAAATACCGCTAAATACTGTGACACCATTTGTAAACAGGGAAAGGTAAACGTGGTCAGTATTTTTGTTGATGTTTTTGTTTTTGTGTCAAACGTTTACATTCATGCAGACGTCATATTAGAGGAACATCATATTAGATGACTTCAAACCGAACTACACAGCGCAGAGTAAATGCGTCATCTGTGCAGAATGTAATGATTGGCCCAGAGTAGCACGTTCTGAGACTGTGACATTCTGAAGTCGTACATGCTCGTACTGGTAATCTCGTTCTGTGTTCACACAGAGTACATTACAGGTAATTTACTGGCGATGTTACAACTGGCAAATTGACATGAAAAGGTACCAGTATTTTTTAAAAGGTCCTGTTCACATATGATCTTCTAATGGCAATTTACCAGTAAATTTTACTGTATGCATGAAAGGTTTCCTGCAGCATTTTGTTTATGAGTTGAGCGGATTTGTCAAATTAACAACTTGTAGTTAGACGATTTGCTAACCTTATGTAATTTAACATTGGTTTCTGGAGTACAAATAACACTATTAACAGTTAATAGTTTTTGGGTAATTTTGAATTAATTTTGAATTGAGCAAGCAAATAATCCAAGCCAATTCAGTGAGGAAGTGAGTTGTCTGACTGATTCAGTCTGTGGCTCAGACCATTGACTCCTCCAGTGTTCAATTCAGTCTGATTCACCAATTGATCGACTGGCTCATTAAAAATAGACGTACCGACAGATTGACAGCATGTTACACTGTATGTTTAAGAGTAAGACTTAAAAAAGAAAGATTAAAAAATATATATATTAATACTAATACAAATACTTCAGCAAGGACACATTAAATTGATCTAAACTGAAATTAAATACAACTGTAATGTTACAAAAGACTGTCTTCTGTTCCAAATAAATTTAATTTTCTATTTATCAAAGAATCCTGGAAAAAAACACAGTTTGCACAAAAATATTAAGCAGCAGAGCCATTTTCAGTATTGAAAATAATAAGAAATATTTCTTGAGCATCAAATCAACATATTAGATTTTTTTCTGAAAGATCATGAGATCATGTGAAAATGCAGCTTTGAAAGCACAGAAATAAATTATTGATTGATTGAAATGTAAAAAATAAATGCAGTCTTGGTTTGCATTTTTTGGATGTTTTTTTCCCCTCAGATCTAGATTCTTAAAAGTTTTACTTCTAAATAGTCTAAATCAAAAGATTTCAAAGATTCTAGTGGCAAGAAACAGATGGATTTCAGGAAAAGTCTTAATTTGAATCAATTTTTTTCTTCATTTTGTTCAAAAGTTACACCCCTGGCTCAACTATTTTCACTTGTGGAGTATAAACATGTTTTATGTGAAATATCTTATTCAGGTCAGTACTAAATACAAAATCTATATCTAGAAGATCTAGATTCTAAAATAAGTTTTACTTCTAAATAGTCTAAAAATTCTAAATCAAAAGATTTCAAAGATTCTAGTGGCAAGAAACAGATAGATTCAGGAAAAGTCTGAATTTGAACTAGTGCCCCCAATTAATCTTTTTCCCTACAGCTCTGCCTGTGTTAATATGCCATTTATATATATATATATATATATCAAATGGAGTTCTTATTATTAATTTTCGTTTAGAGTTTCTTTAACCTTACGTTCTTTTTCTCCTCATTTTTCTCTTCTTTATTTGGTTCCCACAGCAGCTACTCCTAGACTTTTGCTCACTCTCTTAGTTCTTGTAAATGTTTCTTACTAATGAGCACAGCCCACCGGGAGTTTCCAGTCAGAGCTTATGCAGGGTCACATTTGCATGGGAGCAGCTCATGAAGAATCTCCCAGCTTCTGTTGCTGGTTTCCCGAGCTGTTTTTTTAATCTTAGAACCGAGATTTACATTTGTTTGTGGGATACTTAGAAATAATCTGCAGCTGTTTGCACTTCAAAAGCCCAAAAGGGACAAATGTGGAGAATTACGGAAAATAAAGCAAACAAAATGATTGGGTTTTCAGGAAACACAAGCCCAGGATTTTAAACAGAGATCATGACATTATTCATTAGACATAAACACCATTTTGATTTGCGAGTTTTTCCTATTACACTAAATCAAAACACATTGTTAGTTAGTTAATTTTCTTTATGAATCATTCCAAATTGTAAGTGAACTGTTTCTGATCCAACGATTCATTTGCATCATCATAAAAAATGATTTGTTTCTTGTGTCTTCCCACAGATGCAGATTCTCGACAAGTTCCCAATCGAGGGAGGGCAGAAAGATCCCAAAAAAAGGATTATCCCTTTTCTTCCAGGTAATTTTAAGAGGAGTTTGTCCTCCCTTTCCTCTCCTCTGCACACACACAAACACACAGACCTGCAAACACATGGCGTCAGCAGATCTGTCCACAATAAGTCATAGTTATGCTGGGACAGGGTCGTGCTTCCGTTCTTGACTTACTCGCATGCAGGAAGCAGGCACACGAGTCATTGAGATGAGCAGCACCGTGAGAACAAAAGCCATCAATAAGAAGAAAATGAGACGAGCGAGACAGAGACACAGAGAGATCGAGACACGTTTTCCCGGCTTGCTGACGCGGCTGCTCTATTCCCTGGACATTTAGTGTCTCTCTTGTTCTTTGTTTTCCAGCAGTCCCTCTGATTCTCTTTGTTTGTCCTCACATCTCTCAATACGAACACACTAGCTATGATTATCACTGGCCCCATTAGATTATTTACTGGGATGCAATGTAATTGGTCAGATTACTAGAATATTAAATGGATTATAGAGCCATTCAGAGCATTTGTAAGGGAATACTAGGGTGTCAAGTGTCAAACCATTAAATCTAGTCTCTATTTAATTCCAGTCTGATTGTTAGACCCACTGGGACTTTAAAGAGGGACATATCAGATTTCTGTCTATACACATTTTGTATCTATATGCTTTATAAAGAATGAACATTTTATTAACATAGAAAATACCATGTCATGGTTTTATAAATGCAAAGCCCAATCAGAAGTACCAGTACTTACTTAGAAACCTATTCATCTGAGCCTGATGAAAATGCATTTTTTAAAGAAAGATGTCAGATAGATTTAGAGGCTTTTTTGTGGACGGAACCAATCTGGTGGCAGAAAATTACCATTTTAAAGTAGCAGTCTATGGAAGCCATGTAATAAAAGAATAAAAAAAGGTAATTTTTAGTTAGTTTTTTTTTTTTTTCTTCATTCTCTTTTTTTTTCCTTGGCTCAGAATCATGAGTTTATATCCCACACTTATGGCTTTTTGTCCCTCAGAATTGACAAACTCGCACTTACATCAAGCTATAAAGTCGAACTAGGAGATACAAAACTTGCATTTGCAAGAAATAAATTAGGTATATGTAAAATGTAATAGGTTTAAATATTTCATGCTGTAACTGTAGGGCTAATACAATATGTCCCTTATTAACTGCATATGTGAATATTATGTAGACCTGTTGTTTAAATCACATTTATGCTTTAAAAGTAGAGTGATCATAGCAGGTTTCATCTATAGTATGTCCATTTAAACATCTGCTTTTAGTTTCAAATACTGTCTTTGATGACAGTATTCTATAAAAATGATTTGCATTCCGATTCTGTCATCCAAAAACACAATAAACACATTCCAAAAAACACATTCCATGGATTTTAGCCATTTCCCTCCATTTGTTACCAGTGTTTTTCTGCCACCACAATGCATGCGCTAGTGACGTAACTGTGACGTCTACTCCAAATTGGTCTATATGAGACTGAACAAGTTAAGGTGAACCTACGGTTGATTTGTAAAGGTTCTGATCACAAAGATTTTGTTGATTCTGCACAATGCTGAGTATCTCTCAGTGTTTTCTTGAGCGTAAACAGCTTGAGACAGGAGAGCATGACAGCTGGAGCTTGGTGCTACGTGGTGATCTTATCTCCTCCAAACGTCTGGATCTGATTAAGACGTTCCAGATCTGAAGAAGAACACATGGCGTCTCTTCTCAGTAGCTGATCTGTGTATCATGTTTCTAAACATTTTCTTAGGGGCTATTTTAAAGTGCATTGGAGCAGAGCTTAACAATTAAGAATTATTTGGGGGCCAGTACTTCTGATTTTTTACACAAATAGTTATCTAAACTGCATATTTGTGACCCTGGACCACAAAACCAGTCTTAAGCTGCTGGTTTATATTTGTAGCAGTCAAAATTATTGAGTATATTAAGTAAAGATCATGTTCAATTAAGATATTTTGTAAATGTTCTACCGTAGATATATCAAAACTTAATTTTGGATAAGTAATATGCATTGCTAAGAACTTAATCTGGACAATTTTGAAGGCGATTTTTTTTCAATATTTTTATTTTTTTGCACTCTCAGAATCCAGATTTTCAAATAGTCGTATCTCGGCCAAATATTGTCCTATCATAACAATCCATACATCAATGGAAAGCAGAATATGTGTACATCTCAGTTTCGAAAATTTTCACTTTTTTGTGGTCCAGGGTCATATTTTATTTTATTTTATTTTATTTTATTTTATTTTATTTTATTTTATTTAAGAACAATCGTATAACAAAATTATAAACATACACTTTCTGGAAAGCAGTGGAATAGAATGCAATGGATTTGTGTAAAATTTTTAATGCATTCTAACTGCTTTCCAAACCTTTTCCAAAGTCATTCTTGCAATTTCAACTTAAAGCTAGTTCTGGAAACTAGATAATGTTATTTTAGTTAACATTTTGTTATTACATACTGTTACCATTGAATGATTTTGTGAAGTAGTAGTAGTAGTAGTGTGCATATTTGATTCTACCTTTTATTTTAAAGGCAAAATCCTTTTCCGACGAAGTCATGTGAGAGACGTGGCCATGAAGAGACTACGTTTTATTGACGACTATTGCAGAGTAAGTCTCTTTTCCCTTCCCTCCTTCCTTCCTTCCTCTTTGTCGGTGCTTGTGTGTTTATTTTCTTATTTAATATGTGTAGGCTGTATTACTTTATTTAGAAAACCATTAAACAGTGAGAGTTTCTTTATAGCCCTTTCCTTTGATAAACACTGATTGTGTTTGTGTGTGTCACATGCTGTCATGGTTGTCAAGTGTTACTCACGCTTGTGTTTGTGTGTTCAGCATATGAGGTTGATAACATCATTAAGGGCGTGGTGTTCCACAGGGTTCAGTATTAAGCCCCTTCATTTTTACTGATATTCTTTACAGTCCTTTTGCTGTTCAAATAAGAATGAGTTAAAATACACTACCAGTCAAAAGTTTTTGAACAGTAAGATTGTTTTTGAAAGAATTCTCTTCTGCTCACCAAGGATGCATTTATTTGATCCAAAATACAGCAAAAGCAGTAATATTGTGAAATATTTTTACTATTTAAAATAACTTTTTATCTAAATATATTTTACAGTGTAATTTATTCCTGTGATCAAAACTACATTTTTTAGCATCATTAGAAAAAATATGCTAATTTGCTGTTGAAGAAACATTTTTATTATTATTATCATCAATATTTAAAACAGTTGAGTACTTTTTTTCCAGGATTTTTTGATGAATAGAAAGATCTGAAGATCAGTGACGATAAAGACATTTATAATGTTAGAAAAGATTTTTATTTCAGATAAATGCTGTTCTTCTGAACTTTCTATTCATCAAAGAAACCTGAAACAAATCTACTCAGCTGTTTTCAACATAATATCAGAATATTAGAATGATTTCTGAAGGATCATGCGACTGCTGTAATGATGCTAAAAATTCAGCTTTGAAATCACATGAATAAATGACATTTTAAAATATACTAAAATAGAAAACAGTTATTTTAAATAGTAAAATTTAACTGTTTCTGCTGTAGTTCGGATAAAAAAACAGGCTTGGTGAGCAGAAGAGACTTCTTTAAAAAATCATAAACTTTCGACTGGTAGTGTAGATAATACAAAATTCATTCAAAATGATAAATATATAAAAAATGTAGAGTAAAAACAAAGTTAGCAGCTAGAGGGATATGTTTACTGTAAGTTGGGTAAGACATATTAAAGGCAATGTCCAAATCAAACTATGTATTTAAAGACGGTCAACATTTTTGAATTAAGTTATTTAATATCACTAAAACTGCTTTGTTGCATTGAAACTATTTACTTTATGTATTTTCAAGACCCTCCAGCCTATTGTTTTGACTTCCTCAAGGGGGTTTCAAGCTTTAAATAGCGTTGTCAGATCCCCCCAAACCACAAATTTCACCCTAAGCGAAGGGAAACGGCACTGGAGTTTTGTGCATGTTCACAAGTGCCTCATTATCAGAGAATATCTCTCATTTTGTTGAAATATGATTATGCTAATGTGCTGAACAACAAAATTCTCACAGCAGCACACATGAAAATGAGTCTGTTAAAGTCATTGACAAACACGTCACATTCTGTTACACAAGTATACAAATGACAGCAAACAGACACTTGCACTTATTGGCGTTCACTGTCTTGTTTACTTTGCCAATAGCTATAGGTTACCCGATAACACCCTTAAAATTTGTTTGAGGGACTTTAATGACTTGTTTCTTCCTTCTCTCTGTTTCTCCTCCTCTTTATCTTTTCCTCTCGAGTGACTTGTCTCCTTTTCTTTCCTTCCCCCTCCTTCCTGATGGAATAGAGCTTACTTTTTTAAACAATCCCCACAGACACATACACAGCGCATGTAAACAAACACACACACGCACACACTAAAGTGGATAGCAGCTGTTAAAGTGGGCTGAGATAGTGAGATGGTGAAGCAGCATTATGGGATGTCTTGGAAGGACTGCTGTTGTGGCAACAATCTCCATGACATCCGCACGAAGGACATTAAAAGACACTTCCAAAAATAGATTAGAACATATAATTAATCTTAATGTAAACGTGCCCTTAAGATGCCCATATATAATGACAAACAATTACACATTTTGTTTATTTACAGTTCAGGGAACAAGTCTTATTTTATTATTATTTTTTTTTACATTTAATTTACTTTAATCTATTTTTTTTTTTCATTTTAAATCATTTTGAATAACATTTATTTAAATCAGCCTTTATGTGACAGTTGATTATATGACATTTAGATAACAAACTTCCTCCAGATTTTCAGTTCATGTACGGTTCAGGGAACAATTTTATTTTATTTTATTTTATTTTATTTTGAATGGACAGCTTTTGTTTAATATTTATTTAAATCAGTTCTTAATTATGTGACAGTTGATTATATGACATTTAGATAACAAACTTTATCCAGATTTTTAGTTTATGTACGGTTCAGGGAACAAGTTTTATTTTATTTTATTTTAGCATTTTGAATAGACAGCTTTTTTGCCCATATATGATGTCAACCAAAAATTTAGGTTATTTATGGTTCAGGGAACAATATTTATTTTATTTTATTTTATTTTATTTTATTTTATTTTATTTTATTTTATTTTATTTTATTTTATTTTATTTTGAATAGACAATTTTTGTTTAATATTTAATTAAATCAGTTCTTAATTATGTGACAGTTGATTATATGACATTTAGATAACAAACTTTATCCATATTTTTAGTTTATGTACAGTTTAGGGAACAAGTTTTATTTTGTTTTATTTTATTTTATAATTTTGAATGGACAGCTTTTCTTTTACATTTATTGAAATCAGTTCTTAATTATTTGACAGTTGATTATATGACATTTAGATAACAAACTTTATCCAGATTTTTAGTTTATGTACGGTTCAGGGAACAAATTTTATTTTATTTTATTTTATTTTATTTTATTTTATTTTATTTTATTTTATTTTATTTTATTTTATTTTATTTTATTTATTTTGAATAGACAGCTTTTGTTTAACATTTATTTAAATCAGTCTTTAATTACCTGGCAGTTGGTTATATGACATTTAGATAAACTTTCTCCAGATTTTTAGTTTATTTATGGTTATGTACAAGTCTTATTATTTTATTTTATTTTTTTTTTGTTTTACTTTTTTTCATCATTATGAATAGACAGCTTTTGTTAAACATTTATTTAAATCAGCCTTTAATTATGTGACAGTTGATTATATGGCATTTAGATAACAAACTTCCTCCAGATTTCCTCTGTGCTTACACTGTAAAACACATCAAAATCCCCTCATGAGAGTGAGAGGAATGTGTCTTTGAAGGGCTTAAACGTATAATGTTTACCAGCTATTTCCTGAAAGCTTTAATTAGACAAACCATCTCCATTTAATTGCATTGTGTTCTTCAAAGATAAATAAATAACAGGGCTTACTCCAGGGATTCTTCAGAGGAGTTGTCTCTCTCTCCCTCTTTCCTTTTCATTTTTTCCTCTTTTCTTTCGCCTATTTTCAAATCATGTTTGAGAGCTTTCAAAGCAGTTGGAACACAGACTGAATTCGTAAGACAAATGTTTGTGCAAAAACAGCATCTTTAGAATCCAATTAAAGTATTTTCAACTAAAATTGTAAGTTTTATTTCTTTCTTTTTTTTTGGTGTTCCAGATTCATTTCAAACATTAAATTCATTCTGCAGTTAATTCAGAATTTTTTTTTTTTTTTGGATTTTTCCTTTTCGTCTCCTCGGACATCCGTATTTATCATTGATCCTTATGGAGATTTTCTAAGACAATAACATATAATATAATGGAGATACATTAGTGTATTGTGTTTCTGGGTGATTGTTCTGTTGTTTTGGGTCTGATTGTCCTGTTTTATGTCCTTTCTGTCTGTCAGGCACTGGTCCGGCTTCCTCCCCAGATCTCGCAGAGCGAGGAAGTTCTCCGCTTCTTCGAGACCAAACCAGATGATATCACCCCTCCTGTAGAGTGAGTGTCACACAGACCTTCACAAATCAATGTCTGCACATTCTCTCACACAGATCAGCCTCAATGAATGCATTCACACAAAAATGATACTATGGCTATATTTGGAATGGAATACAGTACTGCTTAATGGATACTACACAACACTGTGTGCTGCATAGTATATTTTAAAAATAGTATGTGAAACAGTATGCAGTAGCAACAAATGTTCAAAGGTTGACACATTGATTTTTGTCTCAGATGTTTCTCTTAAAACGCATTAGAGTGTATAAAAATGAACAATTAGCTGATTTGAATTGAAATAAAGAAAGATAATTTGGTCTTGGAGGAATATGAGGATATTTGAGTATTTGTTTAAAGATTTGTGCAGTTTGAGGCATTGTTGAGATCACTTATGAAACTTACTTAAAATGAATGTGAACTGAAATGAAAATATAAACTTGAAAGTTTAAACTTTTAGCTAGTTGACAAGGTTTAATTTCCATTTTTTTTACATTACCTTGAAGTACTAAAAAAACTAAATTTGAAAACTAAATAAATACTACTAATAATACAAGCTTCAGTATAT
The DNA here is from genome assembly GCA_033026305.1 of Cirrhinus molitorella. Taxonomy (NCBI): domain Eukaryota; kingdom Metazoa; phylum Chordata; class Actinopteri; order Cypriniformes; family Cyprinidae; genus Cirrhinus; species Cirrhinus molitorella. The sequence goes on from CM065120.1 coordinate 34,213,246, forward strand.
AGACAGATATATATAAAAAACAAATGTCAAAAGACACAAACTTATTAAAACGTTACTTAAAATTAAAAGCACTTAAAAACTAATACAGAAATAAAAATACAATCTATAGTATGTAGACATGTATATAAAAACAAATAAAAATGACAAAATACACAAAATCACTAAAACTTTACTTAAAATTAAAAGTACTAAAGAAACGAATACTGAAATAAAAATAAATACAAGCTACAGTATATAGACATTATAAAAACAAATAAAAAATGTAAAAATACACAAAATTACTAAAACATTACTTGAAATTAAGTAATAAACATAATACTTAAAATTAAAACGAGCTATAGTATATAGATATATATATATATAAAAAACAAATAAAAATGACAAAATCACTAAAACTTTGCTTATATATATATATATATATATATATATATATAAACAAATACAAATGTCAAAATACACAAAATTACTAAAACATTATTTAAAATTAAAAGCACTAAAAAACTGAAATAAATATACACTAAATTACTAAAAGTTTACTTTAGTTTTTTTGTAATTAAAAGTACAAAAAACTAATACTAAAATATAAAATGAATACAAGCCACAGTATATGACATATATATATATATATATAAAAATGTCAAAATACACAACATTTCTAAAACTTTACCTAAAAATACTAAAAAAAACTAATACTGAAATAAAAATGTATACAAGCAACAATATATAGATAAATATATAAAAAAACAAATAAAATGCCAAAATAAACAAAATTGAAAGCAATAATAAAAAAAAATGATATGAGCTCCACTATGTAGACATAAATATAAATATAAAATGTCAAAATACACAAAATTACTAAGACTTTACCTAAAATGAAAATAAATATGGAAAATATTTAAACATAAAATAATACAAAACAGTAATAAAAACTATAATAGTATATCAGTGATTAAGGAGAAACATCTGAGAATCCGTAGATGTCAGCAAAAGTCTCCATTTGATTTCTTGGAGAAACAATTCTGACATTAATAGGATGTCTAATTTTATTGATTATGGCACTGTAAATGGAAAATTGAGTGGGTTACACTGTGGGATACAATATCCCATGTGATGTTTTCTGGATATTCATAAAATGTGCTGTACACAGTATACATGCCACATACAGACTCGGCTGATTTCTCACACTCCCACACATTCTGCATGGTGTTGTGTACATTTTTTGAGTCTCCCTGCTGTATTTACATGCTTTCCTTTGATTAGCTCTGGAAGAATTTTTGCAGTTTGGCTCTCAAGAATGTCACTTCTTAATTGTAAGGCAGTGTGTCTGTGTGTGTGAAGAGAGGTGCAAATGTGTGAAAGAGAAAGAACCACGGTTTTTCTTCATTATCCAGCTTTAAGATACTCCCAACCTGACACCTTTTAATCACAGGGATGGCATTGTTTAATTAACACTGATGTGGATGTGCGCAACCCTCTGTGAGCGTGTATATGAACGTCTTCCCCCAGGCTGGCCCATAATTAGCTCCCATGAATCCCATGAAAATTTGGGCCAAAAGAATAACCTAAAAAAAATAAAAGACAAAAAAATTAATAGAGAAGAGAAGGAGAGTTTGTCACAGTTTTCACAAAAACATTAAGCAGTACAGCTGTTTTAAACACTGATAATAATAATAAATGTTTCTTGAACAGCAAATCAGCATATTAGAATGATTTCTAAAGAATCATGTGACACTGAAGACTGGAGTAACTGGAGAAATTCAACTTTGCATCAGAGGAATAAATTATGTCTTAAAATCTATTCAAACAGAAAATAGATATTTTAAATTGTAAGAATATTTCACAAAAAATACTGTATTTTTGATCAAATAAATGCAGCCTTGGTTGAGCATAAGGCACTCATTTTAAAATCAATTATTTATTTTAAATATAAATAAATGGCAACATACAGTATCTCACAAAAGTGAGTACACCCCTCACTTTTCAGCAACCATTTTAGTATATCTTCTCAAGGGACAGTACTATAGAAATGAAACTTGGATACATTTTAGAGTAGTCAGTGTGCAGCTTGTATAGCAGTATAGATTTACTGTCCTCTGAAAATAACTCAACATACAGCCATTATTGTCAAAACAGCTGGCAACAAAAGTGAGTACACCCTTAGTGAACTTGTCCAAAGTGTCAATTTTTTGTTTTAGCACCATTGTTATCTGGCACTGCCTTAATCTTCCTGGGCATGGAATTGACCAGAGCTGCACAGGTTGTTGCTTCCACTCTACAATCACATCACAGAGCTGCTGAATGTTAGATACATGATGCTTCTCCGCTTGAGGATGCCCCACAGGTGCTTAACAGGGTTCAGGTCTGGAGACATACTTGGCCACCCCATCACCTTCAGCTTCCTCAGTCATCTTGGTGTTTTTTTTGGGGTCGTTATCATGTTGGAAAACTCGTTCGGCCTTGTTTCTAGAGGGAAGGCATCATGTTCTTCTTCAAAATGTAAAGTACATAATGGAATCCATGTTTGCCTCAATGAATTGGACCTCCAAAGTACCAGCAGCACTCATGCAGCCCCAGACCATCGTGCTACCAGCACCATGCTTGACTGTAGGCGAGACACAATTTTCTTGGTACTCCTCACCAGGGCATCGCCACACATGCTGGACACCATCTGAGCCAAAAAAGTTTATCATAGGACATGGATCCAGTAATTCATGCTCTTGGACAGGTTGTCTTCAGCAAACTGTTTGCGGGCTTTCTTGTGAGCCAGCTTCAGAAGAGGCTTCCTTCTGGGATGGCACCTATTTAAACCGACTTGTTGCAGTGTGCGACGTATGGTCTGAGCACTGACAAGCTGACCTTTCTGCAACCTTTAAAGCAATGCTGGCAGCACTTATGCATCTGTTTTTTGAAGCCAGGTTCTGCCCCTGATGCACAGAACAAGTACTCAACTTCGTTGATTGACCCTTGCAAGGCCTGTTCTCTATGAATCCCATCTTGATGGAACCCATCTTGGAAAACCTCTGTATGACCCTGACCACTGTAGTGTAACTCGGTTTCAGAGTGCTACTGAACCTCTAATAGCCTTGGCTATCTTTGCCTAACCCTAACCCAATTTGAATTCTCAAATCCTCAGAAAGTTCTTTGCCATGAGGTGCCATGTTGAACATCCAGTGGTCAGTATGAGAGAATTACACTTAAAGCATCGAATTCTAACTACTCTAATACAAGATACACAACTTTGTATGGTTCTGTCAAGTAGACAAAAACATAAACATGATGAATAGGACATGTAGCTTTTCATGGTTAAACAACATACTGATGTTATCACTTGGGTGTAGGGGATATACTAAATGGTTGCTGAAATGTGAGGGGTGTACTCATTTTTGTGAGATACTGTAAAAGCAGTACAAATGACTTGGGCATCTAAGTGTTTTTTATTCCATTTTTTTTTACTAAGTTATAATTGTCATTCTTTCAGTCGCTGCTGGATTGTTTTGTAATCTCGCTTGAGCAGCTCTGTTTGTTGTAGTAGAGGAATGAAAAAATGAACATGAGTCTGTGACCGTTTACTTTCATCCTTGTGTCTTAATATTTTCTTTTTTCTGTTGCTTGGGCAATGTTTCTGTACTCGGAGCTGTCCGTCACATGCTCATTTTAAATTCTCTGCTTTTCTTTCCCTGTGTCTGGATTTCTCCCTGGTGATATGAAGTAGGCAATCTATTTTCATGTTCAAAACACATTCATCATATGCTGCAGTGGCTACACACAACCATGTACTCACACACACCAACACACAAACACACACACACACACACACACACACACACACACACTGCTCGCTCTTTACAACCATGCTGTAGCTATCCATAAAAAAAATAGTAATAATTTTGTCTGTCATCTACAGTGCAACCTTGAACACTCTTGTGATTTTCTGCTGCTGCTCGTGTCTGTGGGCAGTTCTTTATATTATGACAGTCCAAATCTGACAACAAATTATGTGTGTGTGTGTGTGTGTGTGTGTGTGCCTGGGTGCATGTGTAGCTAATCAAGGACGAACATTTAAAATGTACTTCATTCATATTTTTGAAAAAAAAAAATGTATCTAAAGTAAATTATGAAAAGGTTTGATCCTATATTCTAAATGGTGAATACAGCATTACAGTCATTTTATTTTATTTATTTATTTTTAACAGTTTGAAGCTTTGTTGAGATCAGTTCTTAAACAGCATTCCAGGCATTTTTTTATTTTATTTTATTTTATTTTATATTATTATTATTATTATTATTATTTAATTTTTTTATTTTTATATATATATTTTTTTTAACACAGTTTAAAGCTTTTTTGAGATTACTTCTTAAACAGTGTTTTTAGAGATATTATTGAGACATTTACACTCACAGGTTATTTTTTTTAATTTTATTTATTATTATTTTTTATTATTTTCTTAACACAGTTTAAAGCTTTGTTGAGATCACTTCTTAAACAGTGTTCCAGCCATTTATTTATTTATTTATTTATTTATTTTTTAACAGTTTAAAGATTTGCAGAGATCACTTCTTAAAAACATTCCAACCATTTTTGAAATTGTATTAAATTTTATTTATTTATTTATTTATTTATTTATTCTTTTTTGTTATTTTATGTCATTATTATTTTTTTAACACAGTTTAAAGCTTTGTTGAGATCACTTCTTAAACAGCATTCCAGGCATTTTGGACATATTATTAAGACTTCTACAGCACAGGTTATTTATATATTTATTTTTTGTTATTTTATTTTATTTTATTTTATTTTATTTTTATTATTTTAATGGTTATTATTGGTTAAAAGAAACCAAAATGAAAACTACATATATTTATATATACATATATCCATAAAACTTAATAAAAAGTTTCAATTTATTTTATTTCAGCTAGTTGCTAAGATGTAATTTCTCATTTTGTTCAACCTAAAAGTACAAAAAAAAAATACAAGTGAAAGTGAAATAAAAATGAATAAGAACTACAGTATATAGACAGATGTTTATAAAACAAAAACATAAAAATTTAAGAGACATAACATATTAGAACATTATGTTATCATGATGTTAAAATACTTATTTTATTGTCACTTTTGATAAATGTAACATGTCCTTCCTTAATAAAACTAGTAATTTATTTCAATAATAATAAAAAATAATAAATGAATAATATATACACACACACACACACACACACACACACACACACACACATATAAATATATTAATTGCAGCTCTAGTCCATTTTTCCCTGTCATTATAAGCTTTAAATTGCATCTGTTCCTTTTTGGCACAGGCTGTCATCAGTTTTGAGTGTTCCGCTTCGTTTATTTTAGCAGTTTATGCACCTGATGTTCGAGGACTGACTGTCTTGACTCTCATGTTGCTGTGTTGTGTCGCTCTATTAGAACAGACACATTGCTGCTAATCACTGAACAGCCTAACGTCATTCACCTCTGTGGTTTTTTTTTTGCTATGCTGCTTTAGTTGCTAGAATTGTAAACCTTTTTCCATGTTCTTGTGTGTGTGGTTTACAGACTGTGGCCTGCAGTGAGCTGTATATGATAGGCGGATTTATATCAGGCTAAGCTGGATGAGTGCGTCTCTCAGTGTCAGATACACAGACTGAATCACATGGAGTCCAGCAGTTAGTAAATCAAAATGAAACAGGGCCCTGATCTCTAAGAGAGTGTGTCTGTGAGTGTGCAGTGCATCCTATCAGTCATCAGTGTCTGTGTGTGTGTTTGTGTCACCAGTTTCACTCCCTGGCAAACACCCACAGCACTTCAGATTGTAATGTACATGTACTAAAGTTGCATGTGTCTAGCAGATATACAGTAATTGACCACACAAATGTATATATCTTTCTGTACATATTGATTCTCCAGCAGCAGCAGCATATGTTCTGCTCAGCTGTTCACACTAACTGTGCTGATCTTTTTCAGTGCTGTGATTTCACAGGTGTCTTTTTCTTAACTTATGTGAGATACTTGAAATGGTAAGCTTTGTTACGAATAGATATTTGTGTGATTAGAACATGCAATACAGGTCAAAAGCTTTGGGTTTATTATTTTATTTATTTATTTTTTAAATAAATGTGTGTTTTTTTTTTTAAATTCAGCAAGGATGCATTAAATGTATCTAAAATGACAGTAAATACATTTATAATGTTCCAGAAGATTTCTATTTCAAATAAATGCTGTTCTTTTGAGTGTTATGGTAACATATGACACTGAAAACTAGAGTAATGGCTGCTGAAAATTCAGATTTCAAATTCAAATCTAAAACAGTTATTTTAAAATGTAATAATATTTCACAACACTACTGATTTTACAGTATTTGTAATCAAATAAATGTAGCATTGGTGATCATAAGAGACTTTTTTCTGTTTTATTTTGTTGTTTTTAAATAAATGGATACTTTTATTCAGCAAGGATGCATTAAATTGATCAAAGTTGACAGTAAAGACATTTATAATGTTACAGAAGATTTATATTTTAAATAAATGCTGTTCTTTTGAGCATCAAAGTATTGTGTGACACTTAAGACTGCTGAAAATTCAGCCTTGCCATTACAGGAATAAATACAATTTAAAAATATTTTAAAATATATAACATTTATTTTAGAATGTAATAATATTTCACAAATATTATGATTTTTTCTGAATCTCTGTATTTTTAATTAATTAAATGCAACATTGTAGATCATAAGAGATTTTAATTTAATTTAATTTAATTTAATTTAATTTAATTTAATTTAATTTAATTTAATTTAATTTAATTTAATTATTAAATAAAAGAATACTTTTATTCACCAAGGATGCATTAAATTGATCAACATTGCCATTAAAGACATTTATAATGTTTCAGAAGATTTATATTTCAAATAAATGGTGATCATAAGAGACTTTTTTTTAACATGATTTACATCATTTAATTTACATCATTTTAACATAATTTAATCACATTTAAATTTAATTTAATTATTAATTTTGAAATAAATGAATACTTTTATTCAGCAAGGATGCATTAAATTAATCAAAATTGTCAGTAAAAACATTTATAATGTTTCAGAAGATTTCTGTTTCAAATAAATGCTGTTATTTTGAGCATTAAAGTATTGTGTGACACTGAAGACTGCTGGAAATTCAGCCTTGCCATTACAGGAATAAATAAAAATTTACAACATTTTAAAATATAAAACATTTATTTTAAAATGTAATAATATTTTACAATTCTTCTGAATTTACTGTATTTTGAATTAATTAAATGCAACATTGGTGATCATAAGAGATTTTTAATTTAATTAATTTAATTTAATACTTTTATTCAGCAAGGATGCATTAAATTTATTAAAATTTTCAGAAGATTTCTATTTCAAATAAATGTTGTTCTTTTGAGCGTTAAAGTATTGTTTGACACTGAAGACTGCTGAAAATTCAGCCTTGCCATTACAGGAATAAATACAATTTTTAAATATTTTAAAATATATAATATTTATTAATATTTCACAAGTGTTATGATTTTTTTCTGAATTTCTGTATTTTTAATTAATTAAATGCAACATTGTAGATCATAAAAGATTTTAATTTAATTTTATTTAATTTTTAAATAAATGAATACTTTTATTCAGCAAGGATGCATTAAATTATTTAAATTGACAGTAAAGACATTTATAATGTTTCAGAAGATTTCTGAAAAAAAAAAAAACTAGACAAAGCCCAAACTGTACTGTATTAAAGGAAATAGCGAGTATTTTGCTACTGTTTCATTCCAAATTCAGTTCCTGTCATCGTTTACAGTCCTTACCCAGATATTGTTCCAGTATGACTTACTTTCTTTTGTTTTTTAAAAATGTACTGACCTCTCCTTTCTAAGGTATGACTAATGCACTTTTTCAAGCCATACAGTAGCTTCATATGATGAACACACTACAATTTAAGCCAATGTTCACTCATTATCGTCTTGTTTTACGGAGGTTCTTTGTCATTTTGAAGCAGAGCGGCTTGGATTACTAAAGCAGAGGGTGACTATATCTTGAATTTTCATTTTTGGCTGAACTATTCCTTTAAATGAGCAGATGTCTGGCTCGAGCTATCCTTTCAAATTGTTTTGCTTTTGAACAATTGAAGTCATTTGCCACTATGAATTGTTGAACTCATGTTGCCAGATTATTAGCCCTCAGAACAGATGGTCATTTCGTAACATTACCTAGATTTTCCTTCTGGGCGAGATGTGGAGTCACAGAGTTCATTGAATGATGTGGAATAATGGACTGGTTGAATGTGGTCTGTCGGTTGAAGTGAAGGTGAAATTTGAGATGCATTTGTGCCGTATAAGTGTGCTGCTAGTGTTTCTGTTTTTAGAAGGATATGAATTATTGATTCGCTGAAGATTTCCACCGGGAAATAAATTCCCCTGAGGAAAACACACGCACATGAGCACTCTTGATCTTGAGAGCATGGCCACTTTTAGCAAATACTGATCTATGATCAGATTTCTCACCTGAAGTAATATTCACACCGGTTTGATTCCATGCCAGTCCTCTGGCGATCACAATATCATCTCCCTTCCTGCATGTTCATGTCTTGTGTTTTGTTTAGTGGATTTGTTTTTTTAACTAGCACAGTTTGTGCCATAAGACTTGTAGCGTGTTGGCGCTGCATGGCTGTTCCCAGGGACAATGTAGGGCACTGTTGACAATGAAACCCCTCCGTTAACACAGCTGGAGGGAAAGAACTCCATCCATCTGAGAAAGATAGACAAAGATGCTCTTTGAATACTCAGAATAAGCCACAACTAATTCATAATTACTGCTAGACAACATTAGACAGTGAATTCAGGGAGTTAGACATTTTGTGTTCAGGATTTAGCCTAAATCTTATGAAAAATTTAAGTTTCATTGTATACTTGTAATATGTAAGGACTAATAATTAGATAAAAAGATAATAATTTGTCTAGCATACACACTACTAGTCAAAAGTTATTGAACATTAAGATTTTTGATGTTTTTTAAAGACATCTCTTCTGCTCTCCGAGCCAGCATTTATTTGATCCAAAATACAGCAAAGGCAGTAAAACTGAAATGTTCTTACTATTTAAAACAACTGTTTTCTATTTAAATATATTTTTAATGTCATTTATTCCTGTGATCAAAGCATAATTATTTTAGTCTTCAGTGTCACATGATCCTTCAGAAATCATTCTAATATACTGATTTGCTGTTCAAGAAACATTTATTATTATATTACATCAGGATTCTTTAATGAATAGCAAGATTTAAAGATCAGCATTTATCTGAAACAAAAAGCTTTTGTAATATTATATACCATACCAGTCATACAATTTTTGTGGGGAATTATAGAAATCAAAACTTTTATTTAGCAAATTAAGCAAAAGTGATGATAAAGACATTTATAGTGTCACAAAATATGTCTATTTCAGATATATCCTGAACTTTCTATTCATCAAAGAATTCTGAAAGATTCAGATGCTAAAAATTCAGATTTTAAATCACAGGAATAAATTACATTTTAAAATATATTCAAATAGAAAACAGTTACTTTAAATAGTAAAAATATTTTACAATTTTACTGTTTTTGTTGTGGTTTGGATCAAATAAATGCAGGTTTTGTGAGAAAAACAGTTAAAAAAAAAATAAAAACAAAAAAATCTTACTGTTCAAAAACTTTTGACTTTTTGACTAGTCAAATAATATTAAAATAAGTTTTTGTAAAATAATTTTTAATTATTTTTATATTTTGTGAAACAAATATTTAAATCTTTCTGCTCACATTTAATTTGATGTGTTAAATTGCAACTATTTGTGAATAGTGAAATTTCACTAGCAAATTGCAAAATAAATACATTTTTTTATTTATTTATTTTTTCTTTTTTTAATGAATAAATAAATAAAAAATATAATAATTCAAGTAAGTGGCATGGAATTAGATATTGACTTAATGCAATATATCAGATATATGAATCTTTGAAAGCTTTTTTTCCCCAATCAAGGGAAAATTGACTATTTGGAGCCATCTGCTGGAAGACATGCAAATTGCAGCTTAAACAGTCAAAAAGAAAGAAATTAACATCTTCCTCACATTTTTCTGCATTTTGGTAATTTATTGATTTATCTGTTTATTCATTTTTTTATTATTATTTTTTATTGTTATTATAAAAGAAAAACACTTAATTCTAACGTTAATGCTTTAAATTTGTTTATATTTGTACACACAAATGTCAGATAATCATTTTCTGATTTTATTTATTTGTTTGTTTATTTATTTTATAAGTGTAGGTTGAAAAAAACATTGCATTATATACATACTAAGGAAATAGAAACATCCAATCTTAATTGTCATTGTAGATGAACTGCTATGACCACTAGAGGGCACTCTAAAAGCATCTACTATCATAGACTACCATTCTTGTCGTTTTATTACCATTTAAAAATCCTTTTTGTAGGAATTTTTAGGAACCAGTACCTCAGTCTTATTTACAGTGACAATGTCAATGCCCATTTGCTTTCAGGATCTGCTGAGTGTTCATTTTGGACACTGCATGCTGAAAATGAAAATTGACACATTTTTGGTTGATGCTGTAAAAATAAGACATATCTATTGTTATATGCTCTAGTATGTAGCTGATAGTCGCCTGTTGTCTATTAGCCTCTCTCTGTCACACGCTCGCACACATAATTTAAAAGCACTCCGGCTGCTTGCTTTTCCTGTCAGACACATTTTTTCCACCCAGACAGAATTCTTTACATATCCAGAGCACACAGACAAGCGACTGAAGTCCCAGGAGATCTGTGAACACGGCAGCATGCGTTCAGAGCGCACTGGAGAGTGTTTTACACTTAAGTGTGCAATGGAGTGTCACACAAAAGCTGCTATCCAGTCCAGTCAGAATTGAGATGTTAAGGCTGTAGAAATCAAGCCTACAGTACTGTGTGTGTTACTGCACAACAAATAGCATTAGCATTTAAAATCACAAACCCTAAAACAAGAAAGAATAGCTTATAGATTTCCATAAGTTGCTAGCACTCTCTGTCGGACCATTATTAGATGTATTGAACCTGTGCGCTGACATCAGATCTGAGACAGATGGCAATGATCAGAGCAGCGTTTCCACCACAAACAGACGTTTGCTATTTTAGACCATCTGATGTCGAGCAGTCTCTCTCACTGACTCGCTCTGTTTGCCGACTGTGTACAGGGGAACAATTTTTTATTAGCTGGTATGATGGATGGTTGTTGGTAGACTGTGTATTCCCACATGGAGTGCTGTAAATCCTGACCTGGTTATCCTATAGTCTTTCTGTGTAATTAAATGGGGTGGGGACTGTGACATAAAACCCTTAGAGAAACAAATGACATCTGATCGCAGCGCTGGTAATAAATACACTCGACATTAGGTAGTCTGGAATAATGTATGTTTCAGTTCCAATGTTTTTCGTTTAGATCATCTTTTTTCATTTTATTTTACTGTATTTTCAGTAACATTTGACAAATGTTGTGGTTGTGATTGCCAGAGTATCAATATAGAATCAGTTACACTTGATTTTATTTTATTTTATTACACTTAAATCAAACGGTGTGAATATTACTTCAGGTGAGAAATGTAATCATAGATCAGTATTATTTCATTTTATTTATTTATTTTTTTCATTAACATTTGACAAACACAAAGTGATTGTAATTGTGATTGCCAAAGTACCAGTATAGAATCAGTTGCACTTTTTTATTTTTTTTTATTTTATTTTTTAGTAACATTTGACAAAGTAATAAAATAAAATTAAATAAAATTAAATAAAATTACACTTTAGAAATGAAACAGTGTGAATATTACTTGAGGTGAGAAATCTAATCATAGATCAGTATTATTTTATTTTATTTTATTTTATTTTATTACACTTTAGAAATCAAATGATGTGAATATTACTTCAGGTGAGAAATCTTTTTTTATTTTATTTTATTTTATTTATTTCAGTAACTGACAAACTCAAAGTGATTGTGATTGCCAGAGTACCGGTATAGAATCAGTTACACTTTTTAATTTTATTTAATTTTATTTTATTTTATTTTATTTTATTTTATTTTATTAAACTTTAGAAATCAAATGATGTGAATATTACTTCAGGTGAGAAATCTTTTTTTATTTTATTTTATTTTATTTTATTTTATTTTATTTTATTTTATTTCAGTAGCATTTGACAAACTCAAAGTGATTGTGATTGCCAGAGTACCAGTATAGAATCAGTTACACTTTTTTTAATTTAATTTAATTTAATTTAATTTAATTTAATTTAATTTAATTTAATTTAATTTTATTACACTTTAGAAATCAAATGATGTGAATATTACTTCAGGTGAGTAATCTAATCATAGATCAGTATTATTTTATTTTCAGTAATATGCTAATATAATATCATATCATATCATATCATATAATATCATATCATATCATATATGTTATTTATTAACAAACATGTATTTATTCTGAATAGTATATCTAGTGTTTTATTATTATTTAGATTTAGCTTGAAATGTTTATGTACTTTACTGTTTAAAAGTCTCTTTTGCTCACCAAAGCTGCATTTATTTGTTCAGAAATACAGTAAATATTATAACAACTAAAAAAAAGTGTTTCCTATTTGATACATTTTAAAATGTCATTTATTCCTTAATCACTCAGTCTTCAGTATCACATGATCCTTCAGAAATCATTCTAATATGTTATCTAATATCTTCTTATTATCAATGCTGAAAAAAGTTGTGCTGTTTAATATTTTTGTTGAAAATGTGAAAGACACTGCTTAATACGTTGTTGCTGAATTAAAGTATTAATTATTTTTTAATTATCAGACCACTAATTTTTTAATGGCATGTGTATGTATAAATTGAATTTGGTTTGTAATATACTACCATCATTTAAAGTCTTAATGTAAATTATGAAAGGCTTATGTAATAGACATAAAACAGGTCTCAAAGTGTAAAGTGATTTTGTATAAAAATGAAAGACTCATTCATTGGAGAGTCTGTCATGAATGGCTGGTTTAGTTGCAAACCCAGGTGGTCACTGGTCACTGTGACTGATTATTGTGTGGCTCTTCAGGGGGTTAATGCCGGATAAAACTAGTTAATTATCTAAAGTGCTGTTGCCTAAGGGCCTGATAAGATGATAAGTCAAGCAAAGCAACAGACAAAGAGACACACAAAGAAAAGACAATGTAGAGAGGATAGCTAAAAATAATTGTGATTGAGTTCAAAGTTAAAGGCCTGTTTCATGTGGCACATCTGTTGAGCTCCTTTTAGGCGACGGAATGTTCATAGAGCAAATTAATGTTAAAAATGGAAGGAAAATGACATCATGACAATGCTGATTGGCTAATGGCACCACAAGAATGTAGACCAGCCCCTTAAAAGCATAGTCTAACTGAAAATGAAAACTCTGCCATCAATTACTATTTCCAAACCTGTATGATTTTCTTTCTTCTGTGGAGTGTAAGAGAATATATTTTGAAGAATGTTGATTGAACTGACTTCCATCATAATGGAAGTCAATAGGAACCGAAACTGGAAGAACGAAATCAAGCACATGGCGAAATTGTCCCAAAACGGTTACAACCCTCAGGCGATGGAAAAAATACTGCGCTCTGTTGAGTCATCTTACAGCCAGATTCCTAGAATCCAAATGGGTTTGCTGTTAGGAACCATTAGCCTCTGTGATGTCGTGCAACAGCCAACAAACATGACTCAGATTGGACCAGGTTGATATTCTGGCGCAAACGCTGTTCCCTCATTGTTTTTCCATATTACACAATGATAATGTCTTCCATTTAAACACAGAATGATTTCGTGAATTGATTTCAGACACCACCTCAATCACCAGATCAAAACATCTTGCATTATGAAGGTTTAGTTTCAAGTGCTAGATGTGTTCGTATCTCGAAAGTCTTGTGTTGTAACACGCGGTCCAGTTTCCCGTCCACACTGACGCAAAAACAGAACAATAACAGAAACCAGAGGAGGCAGCCAGAGGCTCGAGTTATGAAACGTTGCTTGGCATTTCTTGGTATTTTTATTCTTCTTGTGTGTGTATGGTTCGTGTGTATTTTTCTTTTCCTTGAAATTGCGCTAAAAGAGGGACCCAAGCCGTAATAAGGAACAAAAATATCGTAGTAACTCAAGGTCGGTTTCATTTGGGCCTTGCAACCACCTAGCAATTGCGTAGAAATGACCTTAAACGCTACCAACCACATAGCAAGCTAAAATCATTGAAGCTAGCTAGTTTTTTTCTTTCTTGTGTATGTGTTTAGTTCAGTAGCGTGTCACTGGTTAGCAGGTCCACCCGTTTCCCTCCTTTCCCCACCTCCGCTCTCACCTCATGAGGCTGTCCACCCCTCAGCCCCTCTAATGCTTTGCAGATGCTCCGGCCAATAAATACACCTCACCACTGCTGTCTCTTTCTCTATCTGAGTATTTTTTTCTCAGTCTAACTCCCACCTTCAGTCATCGCCACTCCTGCAAATGCTTTGTTGAGGTGTTTGGAACCAATTCAGAACCTCTGAACTCTTTTTAACATGCTGTAACAACAGCTGATGAACCAGACTGATCAAAGCTTTTGAAAGAAATTAATACTTCTATTCGGCAAAGAAGCGTTAAATTGATTTAAAGTGATAGCAAAGGCATTCGTAATGTAATATTTCAAATAAAGTCTGTTCAACAAAGTAAAATAAAAATGCAGCACTGTTTTTAGTACTGATAGTAAACAGAAATGTTTCAAGTCACCAAATCAGCATATTATAAAGATTTCTGAAGGACACTGACACTTAAAGTTCACCTAAAAATTAAAATTCTGTCATTAATTTCTCACCCCCATGTCGTTTCAAACCTGTTCTTCTTCATATCACAAATTACGATATAGTTGTAGTCAAAAGTTTACATACACCTTACAAAATAAGAGAAAATAATAGTTTAATCCATAAAAATGATTCTTAATACCGTGTTGTTACCTAAATGATCCACAGCTGTTTTTTTTTTTTTTTTGTTTTGTTTAGTGATAGTTGTTCATGGGTCCCCTTGTTTGTCCTGAACAGTTAAACTGCCTGCTGTTCTTCAAAAGAATCCTTCAGGTCCCACAAATTTGGTTTTTCAGCATTTTTGTGTATCTGAACCCTTTCCAACAATGACTGTATGATTTTAAGATGAATCTTTTCACATTGAGGTCAACTGAGGGACTCATATGCAACTATTACAGAAGGTTCAAACGCTCACTGATGCTCCAGGAGAGACAGGGGTGTAAACTTTTGAATAGAATGAATATGTGTAAATTTTTCTTATGCTTCTTATTTTGCATATTCATGCCCTTCAGAAGCTACAGAAGATACATACATGTTTCCCAGAAGACAAAATAAATTAAATTTACCTTAATCTTCAAATTATTGCAATGTGTTTCCTTGATGAAATCCAAGAGCTTTCTGACCCTGCTTAGACAGCAATGCAACTGACACAGTCAAGGCCCAGAAAGGTTGTAAGGACATCATTAAAATAGTCAATGTGACATCAGTGGTTCAACTGTAATTTTATGAAGCTACAAGAGTACTTTTTGTGCACAAAGAAAACAAAAATAATGACTTTATTCAACAATTTCTTCTCTTCTGTGTCAGGAAAGTACCACTGACGCAGGAGCCGGCGTCAGGAAACAGTATTAGTACTCTCTTTTGCTTCTCTCGGCTTTGCTTCCACATCATCTGTTTTACTGATCCTGATTGTCAAATTCCTTTACTTCAGTCTGATATACTAATCATCTCAAATTCACAGTGATGCAACTGAATTATCCCAGCCCAGTACTGGCACAGCGTTTCTCTTTTTTTCTTTGTCTTGTTCATTTTTAACCATTAATGTTTTGGTTTTCTTCCACTGTGAAGGGCTTTTTCATTTGAATGTTTTCAAAATACTGTGCTTCCTTTTTTTTTGCTCGGGGCTTTGTACTAATTGAGGCAAGCATGACGTTCCTGCAGTTTAAGACTCTCCATTTCAGAACTTTTGAAGTAGCACACTTCTCTGAGAGCTGTAAACCTCCACTGCATAAAGTAGACGTCAAGCACTTCTGCATAAACGTTCTTTTCTTTGCAACTCAAGAAGTAACGTTTACCTTTGAATGTGTGTGACAGTGTATTTGTTGCCCTGTTAATGGCCTGAAGCCCCCAAATGAAGAAAACTAAAGTTTGGGAGGACTTTTTATGACATGCCCTTAAAAATAAAGGCTTCAAAATGGAGTTTTAAAAGCAATGCCACTGAAGAACCATTTCAGTTTCCTCAAGAAACTGTTTTTTCTTTATGCAAAGTATATTTTAATGATTTTAAAATATAATAAAATGATGTAGCAATAGCCAAAAATACATTGTATGTATTTTATGTATTAACATACTGTATGTTTAAATGTAAAATATTAAGAAAGTCAGCCTTCCTTTAAAGTCAGTGCATAATTCACACACTTCATTGGTGTCTAAGCTGGTGGTCACCATGAGTTTGACAAACACTGAACAGGCCTGCTATTTAAAATAGACCACAGCAAATGCCAAAGATGACTTTATGAAGATATCACCAAGACACAGTATGCAACGCATCACTTGTGGATTTATAGTACTGTGTATTACTTTACTCTTTCATGGTCAAGTGGAGTGAATGAACAAAGTGGTGCCCAATCAGTGCAAACTACCATTTTCTGCCTTTCCTCACCCGTCTTCATATGCTGCCCCTTGTTTAATAGTGACTCTGGGAGTGATAAAGCTGAGAACTGTAGTTTTCTTGTCTAAAACTTTTAGAGCGACCCAAGTGATGCCATATATTACCTGCAGACCCAGTGTAGGGAACGGTGAACTGTCACTTTCAATAACACTTTCTCTGCTAAGCAGTCTCGAGCGATAAATGTGAAGTATTTACTATTAGATACGACTCGAGAGGTTAACAACCGGAACAATTGGTCTGAAGAGGTTTGGCAGAGACTATTTACTGAATTTCAGCCATGGAAAACATGCACTAACAAGGCTTTAAAATGAACCTTATGTGCATTTCCTGAAGGTATTTTAGTCCTTGGTTGCATGGAAAGAAAGTATGTTTCCTGTTTGCTTTTTTAAAAGCAAAAAAGACCAGTCACAATTCAGTATGCAAGTGATAGTATTATATTTGAATTCAAAAAGAGATTTATTTACAAAATCATTTTAGATTTCTTGTATTTTGTTAAATATTTTATCCCTATAAGACTCTGTATGATACTTGATGCAGATCCTGGCGTGCGTAAGTGTCTTAAAACTGGGAATTTTCCTACTGTCCGCATTTCGAACATATTCATAAATGTCATGTCCTATATCCGTCTTAATGGTGGCAGTTTCCTTTTATATGAGACAGATAACAGATCCCTCTGATTTAGAGCTTTTAGGACAGTGTCCTGCCTCTATTCGGCTACAAAGGAGTTCATTCTAGAAGGTTTGCAGTGACCTCATACTGCTGATCTGAAAAAGAGAGTATTCATTCTCCCACGGGAGTCACAAAGGAGGAGATTGAGCGAGAGAATGATGAAAAGAAAGAGATGCAGAAACAGATGAGAGGAAGAAGAGAAGATGGAGGGCTTGTCATATTTTGGACTGGATGGGGGGAATGTAGATATTAAGCATGCCCTTAAGGGGTTTTTAGGAAAATAGCGGCCATGAATGTGTGTGTGTGTGTGTGTGTATCAAAAAGACAGTCTGGCATATTTTCATAATATGTACAGTATGTCATGTAACTTAATCTATTCAAATGGAGCTATATCAGCCACTTCCAGTAACAGTACGCTTGTATTGTGCACGAACATTATTGACATTACTGCATTTTTATTCAATTCTTATAAATTCAGTTCATTTATTAAACATTAATTTATGTTTGGGCCCTTTCCAACAATGATTGTATGATTTTGAGATCCATCTTTTTACACTGAGGACAACTGAGGGACTCATATGCAACTATTACAGAAGATTCAAACACTCACTGATGCTTCAGAAAGAAACACAATGCTCTAAGAGCCAGGGGGTGAAAACTTTTGAACAGAATAAAAATGCATACATTTTTTTTTATTATTTTGCATAAATATCATATTTTTTTCATTCAGTACTGCCCTTAAGAAGCTGCAGAATACCCCCCGGCTCTTAATGCATTGTGTTTCCTTCTGAAGCATCCATTTTATAAAAGCAGTTAAAGTCACAATGAACCAGTTCAAGTTTACATAGCCATAAATAATACTGTGTAGTTATTTAAGATCAATGATCTTGACAAAATTTGAATTTTTGGGCTAACTATCCCTTTCGATGTGTTTCTCTCAGCTTGAAACATCAGAAGGACATTTTAGCATTAATTTTTCATACTTAGCATTTATTACAATGCAGAAATGACACATTAAAGGTTTTAGGTTTTAGATGTTATTAATGATGCTATTAACCATCAGCATATCGACCATAATATCATAGAGAGAGCAGCCACTTAAAAACCACCTAACAAGTGTTGGTTAGCTTTCAGGCCAACTTCAACATGAAGTTTTGCAAGAATGCATACCACTCAATTTCTTTATGTACTTCTGTTTTCTTTCCATTCATCTTTCCAATGTGTGTGTGTCCGATGTATACTAAATTTTATTGTTCCCCACACTGGCATCAGTTTCCATAAATAGATCTCCTCCCTTGACGCAATTTAACTTGATTTTTCGCTGATGGATAAGTGTCACACACAGGCCGGGTGATCTATTAATCGTGGGCGTGTTAAGAGATCCGCCCCTTTTTATCCTAGAGCCGGAGGATGAGAGGAAGGACGGGGGGGGATAAACAGATAGAAAAAGAGCTATGGTTCTGTTTGGGTCACATGATCAGATGTTGTGGCGATAGCAGCTGGCCCCTTCGATCTTAACACACACACTCGCTCCTTGCCCTGGCACACATCTTGCTCTCACTGCATCTCTCGTATGTGTGTGTGTCTGTGTGTGTGAGGGTGTGAGTGTGTGACAGCTGTCTGCTGCAGGACATTGTCCGACTGTGACTTACCATGTCACTCTGCTGTTGCTTCTTTTACAGGGATTATGGATCCAAACGCAAGTCAGGTAAGACAGCCTTTTATTTACCTCCCATCTGGGTGTTAAACCTGTTGCCGGGTTTAAGTACTAACTCAACCCCGCTCACTAACTCTGCATGCCCTCTCTGTTATTGCGGCATTGAATGACTTGCTGTTTTGCACTCAGCTCAGGGTAGGGAAAGGTTTTCGACTGAGTTTCTTTAGAGAATTGCACATGACTCAGAGGTTTTTAGAGCTCTGGGAGTGTCAGCTGTAAAAGGTTTGGGAATGACTGGTGGGACTTTGGAGGAAAGCCACATGAAAGTATGTGCATTTGTACTTCACGCTGTTGCCAAAGTGGTCACAGCCAAGTTGTCAGGCTGAAGGCACAGAAAAAGCATTGAACCACCTTGTTCTAAGCAGGTTGTGCTGTTGTTTTATTTATATATATATATATATATATATATATATATATACTTATTTTTCAGGCTGTTATTATAATATTGAGGCACGGAGACCTGATTTATGGCCAGGATTAGACTAAGTTTCCTTTGCATAGCATGTTAGGGTGTGTGTTTTGTGAGTGAACAGCCGTTCTGCAGTTAGGACTCATTCAGAGATGCATGTCCACACACACACACACACACACACTGTTGAACTCTACTGTAATTTGGATTGAAGTGAGCGTTGGAGTTCCTGTCGTCTCTCCCACACACATCCCTTAAAAACATTTTCCGTTTTTGATCTGTTAGCTTTTCACTTGTAAATACACATTCATTTGCTCTGGCAATATTTAAAATGTACAAACTTTTGGATTTAGTTTTGGGATCCAAAAAGGCAATATAGATGCAATCAGAAGTTTGAGTGGTGTGCGAAATAATTGAAGATGTTGTTTTATATCCTGTTAGGATTTATTTATAACTTAACTTTTCAGCAAAAAATGTAAAAAGTTGTTTTAAGGTGCAACCCTCAATCTTGTTGTTTTTCCTAAATAACTGCCAGCTGTGGTTGCCAGAATATTTCTGTAAAATATACAGTAAACGTAAAAGAGCAACCTGAAATTTTTACAATGATTTAATTTATTTAATTAGTTTAACCCTTTAACTGTCACTCCCATTTTTGAACATAAATGTAGAAATGTAATTTGCAAACATTTTGCAATATGATTTTGGTGTACATTTACCATGGTAATGCAGTGTTTGATTTTAAAATGTTTTTCAAAGGATGAATTTTGAGATTTTAAGTTTTCAAGTGATATATAAAGGTCAGAACTTCTGTTATGAAGTAGATTTTTGAGGTGCACTCTTGTCATAAATTAATCTATTACTTTTCCTACATAATTTGTAACACAAAAAATGGTAAAATAACCTGTTAACCTATATTGACAACCAGCATAATAACACAGGTGTTATTACAGAAAGACACATGATAAATCAAAGTTTATAACAAGTTTAACAACCCTCATGTAAATAACAAATGAGAACAAACTAAGAAGAAACATTTATTTCAGTGAAAACCCAAGTGTAAAGTGTCACACAAAATAACATTAAAATGACATAAAATGTCACTTTAGCTCTATTACAGTTTGTCACACTATAGTGTATAATATTTTACCATTTACAAAAAATTACAATAATTGTCACAGTAAAGAAAGTACTTTAACATAAAAAGTGCAGTAAGCTCTGTCTTGCAACACTTAAGCCAATGTTTTGCGCTATGGAAACTAGTACTCATGTGATTGTGATGTTAAGCTCTTCATGTCTTTGAAAGGTTAAAAGCACATGTACAATCACACGCATGCAGTTCAGCCTAGAGTGCTTTTTTTGTGTACTTTTATTAATACATCCTAGAATAATTTGATTTAGGTTTTATTATCCTTACAGGGACGTTGGATAGGTGTGGTGTAGGCAAAACCTGATCCAGACAAACATCCATTAGTGAATGTTATATTTTTTTAGACCAATAAATAGTTATTCTTAAAAAAACAGGCAGTTGTTTTGCCATATTTATTAAGTCTGCAGTGTCTATACAAATATTTGACTATCCATTCATCATCTGTTTGTCTGTTTGTTCATTCACATTTATTTGCTCTCACAACATTTGAAAATTGCTAACATTTGGGTTATATTTTGACCAGCAGCTGAAGTGATGTAATAAGCAATTCCAGCTGTTGTTTTCTCTGCTCCGCCTCTTATTTGACAATAACTCATGTGTAACCACTTATCATTGTTTTTTGGATCACTGGAATTCACATCATCATCATCATCATCATCATCATCCTTTGTTCCATTCTGTTTTGAAGATGACCACTGGATGTGAATCTGTCAGACATCAGTATTCATCAGTGTTAGCTACAAGCCAGTAACATCCTGAAGACGTTATCCTGATTACTGAAATATGTATTTTGCAGGTTTGAAAATTTGTGATTTATTTTTGTTTAAAATTCTGTAGTTTGGCTTAGTCCCCCATTTTTCTGTCAGTTTGAACATTTGGCTTTATGGTTTCCATTATAATTAATTATCTCTGAGGATTTAGCAGGTGGATACTGCAGCTGGGAAGTGTCATTATCAAAAACAAACTTGTTCCCCTGCGTGGGCTTCATATATCCCCATGGTCCCGTCCACCAGAGCTTCCACACTGTGATGAGAAATGTCTTTTTAAAATGTTTTGGAAATTTATGATTCGCATAACAATGTGAAGCCTGGAGGAGCATTGTTTGTTTCATTACAGATGGGCCTCACTTCCTGCGTCAGCAATGACTGATTATGAAAACATTGGGCCTCATTCATGAAACATGAGCAGAATTAAATTTTTGTGTAAATCGTTCGTAAAGCCGTTCTGACGTAAACTTTCGAATTCATGAAAATGTTCGTATTTTCAAAATGTTAGTTGGTACGAAAGAAATGTATACCTGCTCCCTCTCATGTGTAAATGGTGCGTAAAACATTCTTTTTGGCAAACTGATGACACTGAATTTTGATGTACTGCTATAATAATTATAGGCATTTTAAATTATTATAATTATAGGCAATTAAAGTTAATTTGCCTTTGCCTTCTGTGTGAATGTTTTTATTTATTTATTTATTTATTTATTTTTTAAACTGTAAAACGCAGTGCTTGTCACTGTCACTATTCACCCAGCCATGAGTAGAAGAGGGCCGGGACAAATACCGACCAACCCAACCATCCTACTTGTGCAACTACTGTCTACAACAATGGATATGTCAATATTACTTGTTACCGCTTTTTTATATTTAGTAAAAAAATTAAGATAAAAATTAAGATAATACGTTGCTGCAGTGGATATTCCAAAACATAGCAACTAAAGCTGGAAAAACGCTGTGCCACCAAAGCGTTCTGAAGCGCCACCAGCTAGTCGTTTTCAGAAGAGCGCCTGACATTTTTTCAGCTGGCAAAAACTCTTTGGTGGACACACATTATTGAATATTTATTGTTGGGTATATGGCCTATTAGTCTTTTTTGCATTTATGCATTATACTAAAGCCAAACCTGAGGAAGTAGACCAGAATATTCCACTGCATTCCTGGACACACATTTTGCGTAGCTGTAATTCATAGGTGGGGATTAAGATAATTGTGAATGAGCGTACATAAGTGCCCTATTTACGAATGATTGGAATTTATTAACATACACATTTAACGATCAAATCGGACGTTTATGAAGCGTTTGTGAATCTAGAGGAGAGTTTTCGGGAAGGTCTGTTTTACGCACAATTACCCAGAATTTAAACATATATTTACCCAAGTTTGATGAATGAGGCCCATTATTTCTTAATTTTATTTTTATTATTATTATTATTACTTTTTTTTTTTTTTTACATATATTTATATTTAGCCCACTAAATAACAAATAATAAAAGGTAATTCAGACTTTTTGTCTCACAATTCTGACTTTTTTTTCTCAAAATATGAGTTTTGCATCTCGCAATTCTGACTTTTTTTTCTCAGAATTGTGAGTTTATATGTATCAATTCTGATTTTATAGCACTCAGTTGCGAGTTATAAAGTCAGGATTGCGCATATAAACTCACAATTATAAAGTCCTATTCTAAGGAAAAAGACTATTTTCTTACAACTGGAATTTATATTTCACAATTCTGACTTTATAACTCGTAATTGAATGTCAGAATTGATAGAGATAAACTCGTAAATCTGAGAAAAAAGTCACAATTGCGAGTTTAAATTTAAGTCAGTATTGCAAGTTTATATCACAATTCTGAGAAAAGGTCAGAACTGCAAGTTTATATTTAAGTCAGAATTGCGGGTTTATATCACAATTCAAGAAAAAAAGTCAGAATTGCGAGTTTGTATTTAAGTCAGAATTGTGAATTAATATCACAATTCTGAGAAAAAGTCAACATTGCGACTTTGTCAATTCTGAGAAAAAAAGTCAGAATTGCGAGTTTATATTTAAGTCAGAATTGCAAGTTTATATCACAATTCTGAGAAAAAGTAAAAACTGCGAGTTTATGTCAATTCTGAGAAAAAAGTCCGAATAGCGAATTTATATTTAAGTCAGAATTGCGAGTTTATTTCACAATTCTGAGAAAAAAAATCAGAATTGCGAGTTTATATTTAAGACAGAATTGCAAGTTTCTATCACAATTCTGAGAAAAAGTAAAAATTGCGAGTTTGTCAATTCTGAGAAAAAAGTCAGAATAGCGAATTTATATTTAAGTCAGAATTGCGAGTTTATTTCACAATTCTGAGAAAAAGTAAAAATTGCGAGTTTGTCAATTCTGAGAAAAAAGTCAGAATAGCGAATTTATATTTAAGTCAGAATTGCGAGTTTATTTCACAATTCTGAGAAAAAAAATCAGAATTGCGAGTTTATATTTAAGACAGAATTGCAAGTTTCTATCACAATTCTGAGAAAAAGTAAAAATTGCGAGTTTGTCAATTCTGAGAAAAAAGTCAGAATAGCGAATTTATATTTAAGTCAGAATTGCGAGTTTATTTCACAATTCTGAGAAAAAATGTCAGAATTGCGAGTTTATATTTAAGTCAGAATTGCAAGCATATATCACAATTTGAGAAAAAAGTCAAAATTGCGAGTTTATATCACAATTCTGAGAAAAAAGTCAGAATTGCGGGTTTATATCACAATTCTGAGAAAAAAGTCAGAATTGCAGGTTTATATCACAATTCTGAGAAAAAAGTCAGAATTGCGGGTTTATATCACAATTATGAGGAAAAAAACTGAATTACAAGTTTATATCACAATTCTGAGAAAAAAGTCAGAATTGCATGTTTATATTTATGCCAGAATTGCGAGTTTATATCACACAATTCTGAGGAAAAAAGTCAGAATTGCGAGTTTATATTAAAGTCAGAATTGCTAATATATATCACAATTACGAGAAAAAAAGTCAGAATTGTGAGTTTATATCACAATTACGAGAAAAAAGTCAGAATTACGAGTTTATATCACATTTCTGAGGAAAAAACGTCAGAATTGAGAGTTTATATCAAATTTTATATCACAGTTTGAGAATTGCGAGTTTATATTTAAGTCAGAATTGTAAGTTCATAATTAAGGAAAAAAAGTTGTGACTGAGCAAACCATTAATTTAACTGATTTGTTCAAAACACTGATTCATTGAGGAGTTAAACAAGTGTTTATGAACGAGTCACTGAATCATTCATGAACAAAATACTACATCCTGTGTGTTGCACAGAGACACACAGTGCTGTTGTGAATTTGTTTGGAACTATTTCCACTGACGAGGCAAAAACAAACAAGTAACTGTCAATATTGTGTGCAACTTACTCAATAATAACTTATTATTAAAGTGCTATATAAAAGCAATATCACACTCGCAATTGTTGTTTTTAGGAATGCCCACACGGCTGTGATTATGCCATAGGCTTGTGTTGCAACTGCTCATACTCGGTAACAACAATACATATAACATGTTCATGTTTTATTGCTTAGTTATACATTGATTTACATCTAGTCATAGCATGGGATCAAACTGCTAACTGCTTTACGAAAGGAAGAGCAAGTTAAGCATACCTTCTCCTTGCAATGGAAACAGGGCCAGTGTAATCAAACTGAAATAATGTGTATCATGAGACAAACTGTGATATTGCCATAGAGACTAACAAACTAAAGAAAAGTTTCCTTGTAGGCTTAGGTAAACAGTTTAAAGAAAGAGGTCCCAAGTAGACTTTCATAGCTTTGTGGTGGCAGGAAGACAGGGGTCTTGTTTCCCTCTGAGGTGGCCCTTAACAGTATATGATTACAATATAATCACTCACACAGAGCACAATTCAATAGCATTACACTATAGCTGTGGGACTTTACATAAATAAACGGCAGAGCCCTGGCTGAACCCTTTATGTATCAGTTTTAGAACCGCCAGTTGATGTTTTAAACTTCTATTGCTACCTTCAGCCATTCTTTGCATGGAATTGTGGGGAATCTATGTGATTAGTACACATTCTAACCCCATATTTTAAAAGTCAGTTATTATACCTTCTTTAAATTATACTAAAAACATCATAATTGGGATTTTGTTGATGCTTTAATTCTTCATATTGGACTTTAATGATGGTTTACGTTAGTGTTGTTAGATAAATTATTTTTTGGGGGATTTTAATACATTTTGATTTCTGTTGGATTTTAGTGATGCTTCTCATTGATTTTTTCCCCATAGGACACTTGTGATTCCCATAGGTTTTTTTTTTATCATGGTTTTGTTTTTGTAGGATTTTATTGACACTTTTTTGTAGGAATTCAATTATGTTTCACAGAATTTCACTAATGCCTTTTTAAATAAAACTCAAATTATATATATTTTTTTGTTGATGCTATATTTTTTGTTGCTTTTGATTATGCTTTTCGGTACTTCTGCTTACCTTTTCAACAAAAGGCTGTTGTAAAACCGTAAACTCTATAAGTATATCAAGAGTTACATAACACTAAGACCCTTAAGAGCTCAGTTTGGCTTGTCAAGTTTTCCACAGGGAGACCATCTTGACAAGCAGATGGGTTTGAGACACTTAAGCCCCAAATAGGGATCAGTTTTGCCTGGTTCTGTCCTCTGTGAACTGCTCTAATGTCAGCCTGAAGACATAAACCACCTGTTCAAAAGTTCAGAGCCCTGAGGATTAGGTAAAATGCACCAAAACCGTCTGATCCGTCCTTCACAGCTCACAATAGGGGAAGTTTATATGTGACTTGCCCCATCATTTTGAACCATTTTGACCCAGATTTGAATGATTTTTAATGATTTTTGAAAAGATTCTTGAAGAAGTCTGCCAGCAACTCTTTGGTTGCCAACATTCATTAAGTGTATACATTTGTGATGTGATCTGGGAAAACCCAACACATGGTGAAATTTTAACTTTTTTTAGGTTTTGATACCATATGAAAGCTGGGTTCAAGCCCTTTCCAAAACTGTAACAAAACATATTTTTGTGGCTGATAGCTATGATTTTCAGGAATGGAATTTTGAGAAAAACTGGTTTAAAGTGAGACGTGTTGCACTTTCACTTTACGGGTTTAAGGAGAGCTGTCAGGAACGCTATACTGCATTATTACACAAACAGACTAACGTCTGTTTCCCGTTTATCATGGGTATAGTCTCCGAACTTTTAACCCCTTAATTGTCTCCTGTCCCCTCAGTGGGATGCCTAAGTTTACTTCAGCATTTTACAAATAAATCCTAATTTAACCATGATCGTTGGAAAGGTCTAAAACTCCTAAATAGATATTTTACCATTTATTTGTGTTAAAAATGATGTAGGAAAAGTAATAGATTAATTTATGACAAGAGTGCACCTCAAAAATCTACTTAACAGGAGTTTTTCTGACTTTCTTCGTTGCCTTTTTTTCTATCACGCTCATAAGAAATCATAAGAAATCATAAGAAATGATATATCACTTGAAAGCTTAAAATCTTAAAATTCATCCTTTGGAAACCATTTTTAAATCAGACATTGCATTACCATGGAAAATGTACATCAAAATCATATTATAAAGTGTTTTCGTTCATGAATTAATCTTGAATACTGCATTTTCACATCTGTGTTCAAAAATGGGAGTGACAGTTAAAGGGTTAAAAGGTTCTTCACAGCAATTTCATAGAAGAACCATTTTTGGTTCCACAAAGAACCATTTAGTCAAAGGTTTTTTAAAGATCTTTCTTACCATTTTATAAAATGAAAAATCTTCTTTTGCCACAAAGAACAGAAAGGTTCTTCAAATGTTAAAGGTTCTTTATGGAACCATTTAAACAAAAAAGGTTCTCCCATGTCATCGTGAAGCACCTTTATTTTTAAGAGTGTAATGGTAATAGTTTACAGATCATACCTTGGTGGATCTGAACTTGCAACCTTTGGGGTCCTGAGCTTTAACCACTAGGCTACCTGGATGTTTTTACAGACACTCCTCTAAGATTGTTCAGATGTCTTCCTGTATGTGTCTTTCGTCCCTGGTGAGGAAAGGACACGCTTTACTTGCAGTTTCCCTCATTCTGTTCCTCGTGCGAGAGTCAGATGTGGAGAGGGGAAAAACGGAGGGGGGGATTGTAGGGTTCTGTTGGAATGGGGTCAGTCAGACAGGCCCCGGTTTACGTGGCAGAGTGGGTTCAGTGTGACGTTGGACTAGCTAATCTTGTTTACACAAGACTCAGGGCTCTGTGGAGGAGTGGAGGGGCCATACGGAGAGAGAGAGAGAGAGAGAGAGAGAGGTGTGTGGAACAGATGGGAGTTTCAGGGGAGGAGGGATAGTTTTAGTTTAGAGGAATGGCCTTGTTTGAGTATGTATGTGTGGTGTATGTTTGTCTGTTCCATTGAAAGGAATGGGCTTAAATAGGTCAGTGTGGTTTTATGGTTAAAAAGTCCTTTTTAATGACGTTTAATGAATGCAGTTTGACTGATTAGAGATGTTAGCTACTGGAAAACGACGGGATGTTTCATTCTAATTTGTTCTAAGCATGTTTGGCTGTTTGATGAAGTTGGCTTGTTTGACAGATGAATGTAATTATTGTACAAATAATAGTTATTACAGATCTTGATCTGTGAAAACTATAAATAATAGAAAAGCTGAATTTTTTAGTGTATGGGTCAAAGATGAAAAGGGGTTTTCGAACAGTAGAATGTGTTCTGTTTTCTGAACAAAAAAATAATGACTATTATATACTTTTACCATGATTTAGATTAAAAAAAAGTCTTTAAATGTAATAATTGTTTGTATATAAAATATACATACTGTACATGCATATTTAAAACAAGAATCATTGGATGACATTAAAAAGAAAGCCCCCAAAGAACTAATTAATTGTAATATTAAATATTTACCAATCTTTGCAACTATTATCAGGTTTTAGGCAAAACAAATCATTTAAAATATATGGGCAACGATTAATCGCATCCAAAATAAAGGTTTTTGTGTACATAATATATGTGTGTGTACTGTATATATTTATTATGTGTATATTTAAGAAAAATATGTTATGTTTATATATTAAATATAATATAAATTATAAGAATATAAATATATACATGTAAATACATGTGCACTTTTATTTTAAATGCGATTAATCGCGATTAATCGTTGCTCAGCACTAAAAATATAGTAACATTTTGTATGATTACTTTTTCTTTTATATATTTTAATAAGTATAGGTCAGAATAAATGTCGTTTCATTCTGAATGATGATGGAATGTTATTTCACCCATATGTGTGTGTGTGTATATATATATATATATATATATATATATATATGTGTGTGTGTGTGTGTGTGTGTGTATATATATATATATGTGTGTGTGTGTGTGTGTGTGTGTGTTTTGAATTATATATAAATAAATATACATATATGTTACAATATGTATGTGTATTGTAAACAAAATTATTTTGGATGTGACTAATCGCGATTAATCAATTTGACAGCCCTAATTTATTTGTATATTGTGCATTTTTTTTTTAAGTATATGTATATTTTTCTGTAATTCGATGCAGACACCAAAATGGGCTTGGCCCATATATAAAATATAAATTAACTAAATATTAAATATAAATATAAGATATTTAATAAGATATTAAATAAAAGAAATACAAATGACTAAAGCACATAAAATTACTAACAATCTAACGAAAAACTAATTCAGAATATAAACTAGTATATAAATAGCTCCAAAATAATACCGGTCTGGGTCTAGAACCATGCTAAAACAATGAAATCTAATAAAAATAATTGATGGCAGCACAATGAGACTTTTAATTTAAGAAAAAAATTCAACCCCTGGGGCATGAATTGACTTCAAAAGTGCCACATAGATACAAAAATAGATGTGTTTTTGTCTCTTGTGACCTCTCTGCCAAAACACAATTGGTCAGCATATGGTTTGATTTTCGTTTGTTGATATTTTCTTGATTTTGTGGTCTACATGCTGAGCCTTCATAGCCAACAACTGGATCAGTTCATTATATTCAAATCAACATAACTGTCTTTTTCATAACGACCAAACTATCTCCAGTGTGCTAGGGATTCCAGCAGATGTCTAAAAACAAATAGATAAAAGAGTTGCTGTCTTTCTACAAAAATCTATTTTTGTAGAATTTTTGTTGTATTTTTTTTTTTCCAGATATGTTTATGGTAAAACAATAGCATGTGTGAAACACAATTCCTTCCACACAAAAGTAAGAAAGACATACAAGTTTCCTGTAATGGAGGCAGGTCAACTGTTTGGGGTCAGGAAAGAGATGTAAATTACAGTGAGAGAAACCAAAACAGACGTTTGCTCTGTTCTAACACCACTGACCTGAGCTTAATCACTAGTCTGTGTGTGTGTGTGAGCGATGCTATGTGTCTATTTATCATGGGTGGGAGTGTGAAAGATTGAGTATATGGTCATAACAGTGAGTGTTTCAGCGTTTCTGTGTGAAGGAAGGGTCAGAGAGGTGGAAAGTTAATATCTGTCAGATGTGAAGAGCTTCGCTAAAGGGATGGATCTGTGAACGGGGGTGTGGAGCATTTGTAAATGATTTGACCTCCAAGGCACTTGAGTCAGTTAATTCAAACTCCATGGAGTTTTTGTACTGAAGTACAGTTGACCTCAAGATCAACCTTAAGCTGGAAAGAGTAGGCTTATCAGAAGTTTGACATGACAAAAACATTTCGTGATATTCTTGTTATGATATAACAATACCAAAGATGTATTCAAAAGCATCTAAAATGCTATTAAAATAACTCTCATATTTAATTATTAAGGTTAAAAAATGAATGTCGATCCAAACCTGCAAGACCTTTGTTCATCTTCAGAACACAAATTAAGATATTTTTGATGAAATCTAAAAGCTTTCTGTCCCTATGTAGACAGCAACGCAACTGACACATTCAAGACCCTGAAAGGTAGTTAGGACATCATTAATATAGTCGACGTGACATCAGTGGCTCAACCTTAATTTTGTAAAGCTATAAGACAGTTGAAATTCTTCAGTGCTCAGATCAGGGTTTGGGTGGGAAACAATCCCTATGAGTATGTAAGGCTAACAACTGCACGGATCAAATTTTACAATTTTATTTGTTGTGTTAGCGTTCAGCTCACAATCACATAGAATGTAGGAGGGAAGAAATGTCAGGAATGAACGGATTAGGAGTCGGAGGTGTTGAATGGAACGGAAGGGTGGAGGGATATTGGGCGAGGTTCGTCCTGTGGGGTAAAAATGCAACATAGCGAGTACCTACATCTTGAATTCTGCCGGTGCTGAGTGTGTTCATTGTTTACACAGGTTATATTACACCTCATTTTTTTTGGTGGCATGCGTGCAAGAGCCTTAGTGGGAAGTCCATTGAAGCGTTGAAAAGAAATAAGTTATAGAAACAAAGTAATTGTTCCCGTCAGCCGAGACGTCTCCCCGGTGCCTTCTCATATTTTTACCGATAGTGACGTGTGACATTTAATTTCCTGATGGAGACTGGTGTGTGTGTGTGATAACAGAGAAGATATTAGGAAACTCTGCCGTGACCTCACACCCTTAAACTCAGACATACTTGCCTTCAAGGCGATAGATTTGTCAGAGCACACACACAGTCACATTGTTTTTCAACACCATGTGATGCTTTACGGGTATTGTAACCAGATGGTGCCTTGCTTAATAACTCCTAAGTTGTCTGTTCATTGCACTATTTGCCATTTATCTAGTATGGGGTATTTGGCAATTCCAGTTATGCTAGTGAAATGTGTTAGGCTACGGGATATTAAGATAAAAAAATAAATAATTAACAAAAAAGCCTGAAAAGCAAGTGTTTTGCAAAAAACAAAAAAAAGTAAATGAAGCCTGTTTGTAAGACGCAATTAAGAGTTATAAAGTCAGAATTGCAAGAACTAAATTTGCAATTCTGAGAAAAAGGTCAGATTTGCGAGTTTATATCTCACAATTCTGACTTAATTTCTCAGATTTGCGAGTTTATATCTCAGTTCTGACTTTGTAACTCGCAATTATGAGTTTATTTCGTGCAATTCTGAGAAAAAGGTCAGATTTGCGAGTTTATATCTCACAATTCTGACTTAATTTCTCAGATTTGCGAGTTTATATCTCACAATTCTGACTTAATTTCTCAGATTTGCGAGTTTATATCTCAGTTCTGACTTTATAACTCGCAATTATGAGTTTATTTTGTGCAATTCTGAGAAAAAGGTCAGATTTGCAAGTTTATATCTCACAATTCTGACTTAATTTCTCAGATTTGCGAGTTTATATCTCAGTTCTGACTTTATAACTCGCAATTATGAGTTTATTTCGTGCAATTCTGAGAAAAAGGTCAGATTTGCGAGTTTATATCTCACAATTCTGACTTAATTTCTCAGATTTGCGAGTTTATATCTCACAATTCTGACTTAATTTCTCAGATTTGCGAGTTTATATCTCAGTCCTGTTTTTGTAACGCGCAATTATGAGTTTATTTCGTGCAATTCTGAGAAAAAGGTCAGATTTGCGAGTTTATATCTCACAATTCTGACTTAATTTCTCAGATTTGCGAGTTTATATCTCAGTTCTGACTTTATAACTCGCAATTATGAGTTTATTTCGTGCAATTCTGAGAAAAAGGTCAGATTTGCGAGTTTATATCTCACAATTCTGACTTAATTTCTCAGATTTGAGTTTATATCTCAGTTCTGACTTTATAACTTGCAATTATGAGTTTATTTCGTGCAATTCTGAGAAAAAGGTCAGATTTGCGAGTTTATATCTCACAATTCTGACTTAATTTCTCAGATTTGCGAGTTTATATCTCAGTTCTGACTTTATAACTCGCAATTATGAGTTTATATCTCACAATTCTGACTTAATTTCTCAGATTTGCGAGTTTATATCTCAGTTCTGACTTTATAACTCGCAATTATGAGTTTATTTCGTGCAATTCTGAGAAAAAGGTCAGATTTGCGAGTTTATATCTCACAATTCTGACTTAATTTCTCAGATTTGCGAGTTTATATCTCAGTTCTGACTTTATAACTCGCAATTATGAGTTTATATCTCACAATTCTGACTTAATTTCTCAGATTTGTGAGTTTATATCTCAGTTCTGACTTTGTAACTCGCAATTATGAGTTTATTTCGTGCAATTCTGAGAAAAAGGTCAGATTTGCGAGTTTATATCTCACAATTCTGACTTAATTTCTCAGATTTGTGAGTTTATATCTCAGTTCTGACTTTATAACTCGCAGTTATGAGTTTATTTCGTGCAATTCTGAGAAAAAGGTCAGATTTACGAGTTTATATCTCACAATTCTGACTTAATTTCTCAGATTTGCGAGTTTATATCTCAGTTCTGACTTTATAACTCGCAATTATGAGTTTATTTCGTGCAATTCTGAGAAAAAGGTCAGATTTGCGAGTTTATATCTCACAATTCTGACTTAATTTCTCAGATTTGCGAGTTTATATCTCACAATTCTGACTTAATTTCTCAGATTTGCGAGTTTATATCTCAGTCCTGTTTTTGTAACGCGCAATTATGAGTTTATTTCGTGCAATTCTGAGAAAAAGGTCAGATTTGCGAGTTTATATCTCACAATTCTGACTTAATTTCTCAGATTTGCGAGTTTATATCTCAGTTCTGACTTTATAACTCGCAATTATGAGTTTATTTCGTGCAATTCTGAGAAAAAGGTCAGATTTGCGAGTTTATATCTCACAATTCTGACTTAATTTCTCAGATTTGAGTTTATATCTCAGTTCTGACTTTATAACTTGCAATTATGAGTTTATTTCGTGCAATTCTGAGAAAAAGGTCAGATTTGCGAGTTTATATCTCACAATTCTGACTTAATTTCTCAGATTTGCGAGTTTATATCTCAGTTCTGACTTTATAACTCGCAATTATGAGTTTATATCTCACAATTCTGACTTAATTTCTCAGATTTGCGAGTTTATATCTCAGTTCTGACTTTATAACTCGCAATTATGAGTTTATTTCGTGCAATTCTGAGAAAAAGGTCAGATTTGCGAGTTTATATCTCACAATTCTGACTTAATTTCTCAGATTTGCGAGTTTATATCTCAGTTCTGACTTTATAACTCGCAATTATGAGTTTATATCTCACAATTCTGACTTAATTTCTCAGATTTGTGAGTTTATATCTCAGTTCTGACTTTGTAACTCGCAATTATGAGTTTATTTCGTGCAATTCTGAGAAAAAGGTCAGATTTGCGAGTTTATATCTCACAATTCTGACTTAATTTCTCAGATTTGTGAGTTTATATCTCAGTTCTGACTTTATAACTCGCAGTTATGAGTTTATTTCGTGCAATTCTGAGAAAAAGGTCAGATTTACGAGTTTATATCTCACAATTCTGACTTCATTTCTCAGATTTGCAAGTTTATATCTCACAATTCTGACTTAATTTCTCAGATTTGCGAGTTTATATCTCAGTCCTGTTTTTGTAACGCGCAATTATGAGTTTATTTCGTGCAATTCTGAGAAAAAGGTCAGATTTGCGAGTTTATATCTCACAATTCTGACTTAATTTCTCAGATTTGCGAGTTTATATCTCAGTTCTGACTTTATAACTCGCAATTATGAGTTTATTTCGTGCAATTCTGAGAAAAAGGTCAGATTTGCGAGTTTATATCTCACAATTCTGACTTAATTTCTCAGATTTGAGTTTATATCTCAGTTCTGACTTTATAACTTGCAATTATGAGTTTATTTCGTGCAATTCTGAGAAAAAGGTCAGATTTGCGAGTTTATATCTCACAATTCTGACTTAATTTCTCAGATTTGCGAGTTTATATCTCAGTTCTGACTTTATAACTCGCAATTATGAGTTTATATCTCACAATTCTGACTTAATTTCTCAGATTTGCGAGTTTATATCTCAGTTCTGACTTTATAACTCGCAATTATGAGTTTATTTCGTGCAATTCTGAGAAAAAGGTCAGATTTGCGAGTTTATATCTCACAATTCTGACTTAATTTCTCAGATTTGCGAGTTTATATCTCAGTTCTGACTTTATAACTCGCAATTATGAGTTTATATCTCACAATTCTGACTTAATTTCTCAGATTTGTGAGTTTATATCTCAGTTCTGACTTTGTAACTCGCAATTATGAGTTTATTTCGTGCAATTCTGAGAAAAAGGTCAGATTTGCGAGTTTATATCTCACAATTCTGACTTAATTTCTCAGATTTGTGAGTTTATATCTCAGTTCTGACTTTATAACTCGCAGTTATGAGTTTATTTCGTGCAATTCTGAGAAAAAGGTCAGATTTACGAGTTTATATCTCACAATTCTGACTTCATTTCTCAGATTTGCAAGTTTATATCTCACAGTTCTGACTTTATAACTCGCAATTTCAAGTTTATATCATGCAATTCTGACTTTTTTTCTCAGAATATTTATATCTCGCCCGTTTAAACTTGCATATCTGAGAAAAAAAGACTTATGCAAATAAGAGTTTGTCATGCAATTCTGACTTTGTAACATACAATTATGAGTTTATTTCATTCAATTCTAAAAAAAAGTCAGATTTGCGAGTTTATATCTCACAATTCTGACTTTATAACTCTCAATTTCGAGTTTTTGTCACATAATTCTGACTTCATTTCTCAGAATTGTGAGTTTATATCTCCCAATTCCAACTTCACTTCTCAGAATTGCAAGTTTATCTCACAATCCTGACTTTATAACTCACAATTTCGAGTTCAAATCACGTAATTTTTTTTAGAATTGTGAGTTCATATCTCACAATTCTGACTTTATAACTCACAATTGCGAGTTTATATCTTACAAGTCTGAGAAAGTCAGAATTGAGAGTTTGTATCATGCAGTTCTGAGAAAAAAAAGTCAGATTTGCGACAATTTCGAGTTTATATCACATAATTCTGACTTCATTTCTCAGAATTGCGAGTTTATCCCACAATCCTGACATTATAACTCGCAATTGCAAGACTCGCAAGAGTTTATATTTAAAAAGTCAGAATTGAGAGTTTGTATCATGCAATTCTGAGAAAAAGGTCAAAATTGTGAGATCATAATTACCTTTTTTGTTCAGTGGTGAAAAGGGGCTTCCATTGATTGCTGTGTTACAGCGATGAGCTTGGCATTTGTTCATATTACAGAAATGGAAATTTTTTGTGAAAGACTTGAGTGAAAAAAAAGTTCAAATAATAGAAATCCTTGTTTCAAAATGTCAAAATGTCCTAAAATAGGCTCATTTTCTATAATGTATATGATTTCTTATATTTTATTAAATTACTTAAAGTTTCCTATCATTAGGAAACTTTATGGGAAATAATGCTAATTTCAAAGCTAATGCTAATGGCCTGCACACAAATCACAGATTTGAAGGAAGTGAACTGTACTGTAGCACTTACAAATTGTTGCTTTTGGCTGGATTTTGCAGCTTTGATGAAAACATGCAATGCTGCCTGTTGTGTCTTTTCCCACTCTGTTCTGACTAACATTTGTACTCCTTTTTTCCTCTGTTTTTTCCTTCTCTCCTCCTTTCCGCTGCCCTCAGTTTGGATGTATGGCCTTCAGGACAGTCCAACCAAGTCTGAGGCCTCAGGTAGATATGCTTCATACAGTATGTGTGCACATACTCTGTCACTTTTCCTTTTGCAACTCTTCAATGTGGTAATTTTCTAGTTTTTACAAGAACAGTTCCTAAAACAGCTCTTGCCGAGGATCCAAAATTAACACTCGTCAAGTGCCAAATGTGATGACTTTGGCGAAGACATGAATAGCCACCATTAATCATCATTTGGCTTGTAACTCCATTAGTAACTGCAACATAATTCACAGCTTTAATCGTAATACAACAGTGAGTCTGACGTAAGCAATCCAGAATTCAACTTTCGAAATTAATATAATGGTAAATAAGTCCATGCAAGTCCGTGCAATAGGCAAGTAGTGTGCATGGACATACCTGTGGGAATTTAGCTGGCTAAAGAGGCATAAACAGTTCTCCTAAGACATTTACATAAGGATGTAAAACTCTTCTTGGTTCCAAAACAAATCTCATAGGTCTGCAGGTTTACTTCTGGCTTATAAAGTTTATACTATAAAAAGAAATATTTAGAATAGGTGTTGTAAGGCTAGCAAAGAGGAAGATGTTCAGTGTGAAAATGGAGGATGAACGCTTGTGGTCTCCTCTCAGTGCTCTCCTGGGAAGTCTTACCAACGACGGCCTGCAAATAAACATTTCAGAAAAGAATGCACTCTGTTTTTGGAAATAAATGCTGACGCTCACAGAACTACAGCCCATGTGGAGTGTGTTTTCACCAGGATCATCACACACACCCTTCATAATTGGCCAATTTACTGCGAAATAAAGAAAACAAACTGATTACGTAACACATAGCATTTGCTTGTGTACGTGCTTTCCAAAAACATTCGTAATCCATCATTAGCTGGGCGTTAGCTAGCCAAATCAGGTTTTTGTAGCTGGTCAACCATCGTGGACTAGCTAACATCTAGTTTAGACAAGAAACCAGAACACAGCTACCGGGTTATGATGGATTTTTCCGCAGGGGTAAGCTAACAGCAAACGGATGCTAGTGTAAAGTTTGGAATTAGCACTGTGTTCTTTGTAGTGTTGTGGTGACTGTCAGATTGAAGTGAAATATTTCTGCGATCGGCACAAACAGCGTTAAAATGTCAGAAATATATTTCACAGTTCACTTCGACACAGCTGCAAGCATTCAGTTGAGCAACACAGTATGTTTTCATGTTAGCATGACATGGCGCCATGAAGTGTGAGGCATCGCTAATTAGTTTGTTCCATCCGATGGTGATAGTGACAAGACACAGAACTACTGCTCTCTCGCCTCAGCGCTCAAAGGTTTCCCCAGAAATTTTGATTTAAAAGCTCACAGTGTTAAAATCATATTGCGCTAGCAACACAAGAAACCCTGTTGGCATCATGACAGCTTGATGTTGACTGTGAGTACAAGACCTGATTTTATGTTAGGTTTGTTTGGTACAAAAAGTTCAATAATATTAATTGGGAACAATTTGTTAATAAACTTTATTAAAGAGCAAATGTTATGGTACAGTGACAACATCAAATATCAAATATCAAAGTGTATCATGGTATTTACATATTATTGGCATGGGTTTTCATCTTAATAAGAGACTTTAAAGAGATAGTTTGCTCAAAAAGAAAATTCTGTCATGAATTACTCACTCTCATGTCGTTTCAAACCCGTAAGACCTTCATTCATCTTCAGAACACAAATTAAGGTATTTTTGATGAAATCTGAGATCTTTCTGACTCTGCATAGACAGCAACACAACTATCATGTACCTCGTAGCCTCATAAAATTACTGTTGAACCACTGTTGTCATGTAGACTTTTAACGATATACTTATTTTTTTTTAGCTTAATAAGCAACGGTTTTCGGTTCGGTTCGGTTCTGATAGCTTGCCACATCAGTGTGTTTTTTTTGCAACAAATTACTAACAAAATACTCCTGTAAACCTCTGTACACTGGAAAAAGTGTGGATTGTTATGTCTGCTTAATATTTCTTTTGAGAGAGGTATTTTTTCGTTTTGTTTTTTACACAAAATAGGATGGGTTTCATTCATACTGGTCGCCAGAGAGCACCCTTGTGCAAAAAATCCACATATGCGACAAAGAAGTAACACTAATGACGTTCCGTTCCAACCAGGAAATCTCTAATAAAGACAGGGCGTGTTTAGGCCACGCCCACACCCGGGGGGAAACAATTGAACACTCTCCATTGACTTTGTATTGCGGGAA
The DNA here is from genome assembly GCA_033026305.1 of Cirrhinus molitorella. Lineage (NCBI taxonomy): Eukaryota > Metazoa > Chordata > Actinopteri > Cypriniformes > Cyprinidae > Cirrhinus > Cirrhinus molitorella. The sequence goes on from CM065120.1 coordinate 34,251,599, forward strand.
GCTACCTCCTTGTCATTTCTGACTTATAACAAAACCAGAACAAGGTCTAAAAGCTGCTATGTGACAAGGTGTACAGTAAATAAGCTAAAAAAAACACAGAACTACATTTATATAAGCTGTCAACCCCAAAAAACGAGCGTTTAAGGGCACAAATTGTTGTAGATGTCAGGCTATTTCACGTTGGGCCATTCAATTAGATCATTTCTCCAGCAAAAGGAAGGTAAGGAAAAGAAGCACTGACATAGACTAATAAAATGTAGTTTCTCAATATATCTCCTCGTCTCAGGGTGGTGAAATAATCCTTTGACATGGTTAAAAATAATGAACTTAACCGATTAAGTTTCCCGCCAGTGGGCGTAGGTCTCTAGTAATATGACACCTTGCGCTCTACTTTTGTGTCCTTAAACGCTCTTTTTTGAGTCGACAGCTTATAAAATGTAGTTCTGGGTTTTTTAGCTTGTTTACTGTACACCTTGTCACATAGCAGCTTTTAGACATTGCTCTGTTTTTTGTTATAAGTCAGAAATAACAAGGTAATTTGAGAGCATGGAGAGCGTTGGATTGTTTTCCCCCCGGTGGGCGTGGTTTTCAGATTATAATGCGTGTCGTTCTGTCTAAAGGCATCGCTGTAGCTGTAACCAAATAAAAGGTATAACGTTATAAAGTTTTCAGTGATGAAATGTAATGACAATAAACACTCGTCTGCAGTAATGTATGGTTTGTCTGTGTTCTTCAAGCCACCTTGTGTATTTTTATATATTTGTAAGACATTGCTAATTGGCATACATAAAATATGAGTACAGAATATATTGTCTGCCTCATTCTGTGATACGAAGCCACATCAGTTCACATAAGGAAGTTATTTCAAACACTCGACTGATGTTGTGAATTAAAAACAAGTTAACTTTTGTTTTTATAACTTATCATAGTATGTCACTAGAAGGGAAGATGCTCTGCGTGTTGCTTTTTCAAATATAAGCGAGAAGCGTGTCCTCATCTCAGCACGTGAAGTCATGCGCACACACACAGCAAATTCTGAGAGAAATAAAACAAGGAAATTATATAAATGCAAAACCGAAAAACTGCAATTCACGAGCATGTGTCGTACCGAACAGTTCAATATTATATTGAGTATTATGGCATCCTTAGTACTTACTGCTTTTCTGGGGCTTGAATGTGTCAGTTGTATTGCTGTCTATGCAGGATCTGAAATCTTTCGGATTTCATCAAAAATATCTTAATTTGTGTTCCGAAGATGATTGAAGGTCTTGGAACGAGTGGGTCAGTAATTAATGACAGAATTTTCATTTTTGGATGAACTATCCCTTTAACACCATAGGATGTTTATGTGTGCTTGCATGAGCTAGAGCAAATGTACTCACCATCTCTTTGGCTAATTTGTTAAAAATATGATGCATTTTATGTATCTGTAAGAAGATTTGAAACATTTCCTATTAAAAGCCTCTAGCTTCCAGAAGACCACACCATGAGAAAAACAGAGGGAAGGCAACCACACAATGTTTGAAGTTCAAACACATATAACGAAACTACAATAATAGTTCTCAGAAGTACAAATACAGCACTTGAAGTTTTAGCAACTATATGCAGAAAGTCTTGGAATGCATAAGCCAGAATCGTTTGATGTGTTATAGTTCGGATATTTTAGTTTAAAAACAACATTAACAGACTTCTTTCAAACATGTTACTGACTCCAAACTTTGCAGTTTTTCTAGTGTATTTTTTTTATTGAATATTTTTGTAACTCAGAAAGATTTTGATTACAGATTTTAAAGATTACAGCAATAAAATAGACTGAACATGCTCTTTAATAAGGCACTGACTAATGCAGACAAACAGCAACAGACATGTTTGTCTGGTTTTGTCGAATCAGTTTTTGAACCCTGTCTGTGTTTATTGGTGTTGGTCGTCATTTGTTTTCACAGACTGGATGTGTTGAAATCAGGTTTTTTTGGGTTTTGCAATGTCTGAGAAGCGACGTGCTGTAATCAGTACGTTGCCATTGGTCTGCATCTATTGGTGCAGTGTGAATTGGCATTTATGCTCACCAAAGCTGCGTTTATTTGAATAAAAAACATAAAAATAGCAATATTGCAAGATATTATTACAATGTAATACAATTTTATATATTTAAAAAAAAATGATTCCTGTGTTGGAAAAGCAGCAATCTTTAGTGTCACATGATCCTTCAAAAAATTGTAATATGTGACCATGGACCACAAAACCAGTCATAACTGTACATTTTTTAAACTGAGATATATATGTTCTGAAAACTGATAAATAAGATTTCCATTCATGTATGGTTTGTTCAAATAGAACTATTTGATAATCTGGAATCTGGTGCAGAAAATCGCCTTTAAAGTTGTCCAAATTAAGTTTATAGCAATGCATATTACTAATCAAAAATTAAGTTTTGATATATTTATGGTAGGAAATGTACAAAATGTGTTCACGGAACATGATCTTTACTTAATATCCTAATGATTTTAAAAGAAAAATCAATAATTTTAACCCATACAATGTCTTTTTGGCTATTACTACAAATATACCCTTGCTACTTAAGATTGGTTTTGTGGTCCATATGTTGATTTGGTGCTCAAGAAACATTTCTATTAATGTTGAAAACAGTTTAATACTTTTACTTAATACTTAATACTGTCATCAACTTTACAGTCACTTCTTGATCAATTCAATGAATGTGGGAGTAATTTTAGAGAAGTCATACAGGTTTAGGACAACATAGGGCAGAGACAATAATTGCAGAATTTTCTTATTTGGCTGAATTATCCCTCTAAGTCATTGATGAGGTAGAACAGGCTAAAGAGGTTGTCAGAGGAAATACAAAAAGCAAGAAAGAAGGACAGAGAAAGAGAGCGTGGCTTAACCCCAGCTGAAATGCTTTCTTTTTGTGTTTCACATAAACACAGTTTCTCTCTCTTTACTCGGCCCACTCATATGTTTCTATTTAAGGCTTGGAGAGCAGTCTACCCTGATTGGCGTTTTTCTCTCTCTCCGTTGCAACCAGATGGGAGGAGGAGGGACGGAGAGAGGGAGGAGAGAGGGAGGGAGGCCTGTTCTTGCTCGTCTGTTGAAGAAAAACTTTCTATCCCTGCACTCGCGAGTCACGTCCCCAACCGTAAACAGCTCTCTCCCAGCCTCTTCTCCCTTCCTTACATTCCTCCCTGTTTCCTCCACTGTATTATGGAGACCCAGCATCACCAAGACCCTATCGAGCTCTCAAGTCCCTGAAGGAAGTCTACCTCGCCTTGCTTTTTTGTAATCGTCCTTTCCCCCCATTCAAATGCGCGTCCAGCGAGGGCGAAGGTTCGTCTAAATGGCCCGTCGTTGCGGAGCATGCACAGTCAGCAGGAGATTGATTTGCGCTAGGCTGCGGAGTGCGGATGGCGGTGTACAGGGGTCAAGCCGGAGGTCGCTGGCAGGGCAGGGTTGGCGGGGGAAGTGCGGGGATGGCGGGACGGTGGCTGACAGCCTGTTTCTTCCCTTCGCCGGCAGGACTGGACAGCAGTGAGCCCATGGTGCTGGAGCAGTACGTGGTGGTGGCCAACTACGAGCGGCAGGAGAACTCAGAGATCAGCCTGAAAGCTGGAGAGACGGTGGACGTAATCGAGAAGAGCGAAAGCGGTGAGTCCCTTACACACACTAGAGCTAATTGGCTTACCACGTGGTTTTTATTGGCGAAAGCTTGTGTATACACAAACCACAAACACGTAGAGTCGCCTCCACACATGAATGCTTTCACATGCTCAACGATCAAAATGTCAAGCTGCTCTGTGTTTAGCCTCCTTGTCTTTTCTGATACATTCTTCCTCTTTGATGTGTAACTCCTCCTTTGGTCTTTGTCCTTAAGATCCCCTGGTTCCCTCTTTTGACATCCCCCTCTCTCTGTAAATCTACAGTCTGGCTCTTGGCTCCACCTGGAGGAGTCGTATGGCCAGTTTTCTTGGCGGTTGGTCGGTCTGAACCCCCTATAGATCTCTGGGATGCAGGCCAGATTGACCTGGAATGTCCATGAGATAGGCATGAGAAGTTTGTGGGTTGAAACGTGTGCTAATGGATCAGGGTCACACCGTTAGAGTTCAGGTAGAATGTAGAGACTGACAACAATGGAATGTGTTGAAAGAGAGCTTTTGGTTGCTGTTTTCCCACATAAATGTCCTTGCTATTGCTGTAAATGTTCAAACTTAGTGTAAACTGTTCATGTAAGCGTATCTCGTAGCCTTGTACAGTAGAGGTTGAACATTGACTCTTCCAATGTTATGAACTATAGGCATGGTTGCCAAACATTTGAGCGTTGTTTGCACATCCAGAGAGCTAGTGATGATAAAAAACAGGCTCTTAAGGACTAGCATCTTGCTGCTGTGAGTAATCATTTTATCTTTTCGTTTAAATCATACAGAAGAGGGTGGGGAGGATTAGGAGGAGTTGTCAGGAGTTTTCAAGATGAGCAAAGATTCAGTAAAAACATTTGAACTTAACAACATTGTTGAGTAAGACCAACTCAAAGGAGCTTGACCTTCATAATGCTTTGTCTAAACTAGTCTAGACTCTGTCTCATGGGCGTTCTCTGTCAGAAACTTTATTTTGAAGTTTGTTTGCTGCCTGTAAATTCAGACAAGGGTTTTCTTTGTAGAGTTTTTGTTATGCAGTGACAACAATTTTTCTGAATATCTAGAGGAAAGATTTTTTGAATGATGAATACTAGAATTAGTATTCATAGTTGAAAATAATATATAATGCTAATTATTAGTATCCACACCAAAGGACTATAACTATATATGCAACCCTCAGCCACAAAAATAGTCATAAGTAGCCTTTGTAGATTAAATGATTAATTTTTCTTTTATGCCAAGAATCATTAGGATATTAGGTAAAGATCATGGTCCATGAAGATAGTTCGTACATTTATTACTGTAGAAGTTAATGTTTGATCAGTAATATGCATGGCTAAGAACTTCATTTGGACAACTTTAAAGGCAATTTTCTCAATATTTAGATTTTTTTGCACCCTCAGATTTAAGATTTCAGTAGTATCGCGGCCACATATTGTCATATTCTAACAAACCATCAATGGAAAGCTTATTTATTCAGCTTTAAGATGATGTATAAATCTCAGTTTCGAAAAATTGACCCTTATGACTGGTTTTGTGATCCAGGGCCACATAATTATTCTTAAAAGTTTTCAGGTACAATGCATTATACTTATTGATTCTCACAATTGGGCAAGTCATTTAATCACAAATGTTTCAGAGAGATTCAGGCATAAGACTCTTGCTCAGAATGTGGCTGAGTAAGAAACACTTAAACTTAAACTCCAGCTGTTTTACAGTGTAGGCAATGCATGACAACTTCACTTTGGTTGGGAAGAGACGTACCACGCAGGGCTACAGGATTAATGAGTTTGAGAAACAGAAGTGAGTGTCTGAATGGAAGAAAATATGGAATCTAAACACGGAATTGTTTAAAGGAATAGCTCACCCAGAAGAAACTAAGCCATACACGTTTGAGTTGTTATGAAGGTGAACAGATGATGACAGAATAGTTATTCTTGAGTGAAATATTCCTTTAAATCAACTTGAAGCAGCCTAGGCCAATCCTAAAGTGAACCGTTTGTCCTCCATTGACTCCAGAATTCCTCAAAAGCACTTGAAATTGAAGATGAGCTGCAGCAGCTTGATATCTCAGCACTAGAAGCCCATCCTCCTAAATTCGATCTCTTCAGCAGGCTTCCATATTTTTACACTATAGTATTAAACAGCTACCCTAGTGTATCTGTCAGAGGCAGCATATTTATTACCTTTGGATATCATTCAAACCAACTTTTTAATGTGGCTGAAATTGCGTTTATAAGAAGCGATTGGCAGAAGTCGGCCTGCTCTGGCTTCCCTCTAGGTCATGGAGAGGGAACGATGGAAAAATCCCCCTTGTCCTTAGTTCCATAATAGGCTAATGGATCCTGCAGGGCCTCTGAGTCTTACAGAGCGGTTACAGTGTCACGCATCCCAAACCAATACCAGCAGAATGCATTCAGAAGCTTTCGCTGAATGTCTGTAATATAGATAACACAGTCAAAGCAATCAAGAGTTTATAGGGCAGCATGCTGTTTATGGCATTCTTCCACGGAACAATATCCCTTTTTAACATGACCTGGTGCCACATCGTCACCCTCATGTTGTTCCAAACCTGTAAGACCTTTATTCATCTTCAACAAAAAAATTATTTTATGAAGTCCAAAAGCTTTCTGATCCTGCATAGACAACAACACAGCTGAAATGTTTTATGGCCCAGAAAGGTAGTAAGAACATCGCAAAAATAGTCCATGTGACATCAGTGGTTCAACCGTAATGTTATGAAGCTACGAGAATACTTATTGCGCGCAAAGATAACAAAATTAACAACTTTATAACATTTCCTTCTCTTCTGTGTCATAACATTACGGTTGAACCACTGATGTCACATGACTACATTTTTCCCAAGGCTGCTGTGCTTCCTAAACAATGCTCTACTATGAAAATTGCTCTGTGCCATCAATATTGGGAGGTTCTCTCCCATCCTCTCGCCTCTCTTTCCCCTGGGTCCATTCATTCAGCCTGTAACCCCCGCTTACTAAAACAGAATCAATAGAGAGCTGCCTCACGGTCTCGGGTAGACTAGTTTGTCTTGGCCTCACTCCCATCGGAGATCCGGTCCATGGAGAGCCACGCTGAACCTGGACCAAAAAGTTCAAACTTTCGTTTGCATGTAGCTCTGAGGGCATCTGAAAAGATTTATAAACCTGGTGCGACACCTCCCAGGGGTCTCTATTTTTAATCGATTAAGGTCATTGAGATAATCTTGATAGGCCACAAATCTAAAATAGCTATCATGGATTTAAAGGATTAGGTCACTTAAAAATCTCCTGATAATCTACTCACCTCCATGTCATCCTAGATGTTCATGTCTTTCTTTCTTTAGTAGCAAAGAACTTAAGTTTTTTAAGTAAAACATTCCAGGATTTTTCTCCATATAGTGAACTTCAATGGTGGCCAATGGTCTGAATTCCAGCTGAGGAATAAGGGTCTTATCTAGCAAAACAATTTGTCATTTTCAAAAAAAATTTAAATGTACATACTTTTTAACCACAAAAATTTCACACATTGCATAATCATTTTGGAAAAGTCACGAGTGGTTATTCCTTTGTCTGTGTACTTTCAGGGTTCAAAAAGGTAGGGCAGAAAAACTCAAATCTCATTTTCTCCACCAACTCTAAAATTTTCAGACATTGTTCTTTTACTTGACTTGTTTCTGTAAAGGGCATTTGACTTTCTTCGCATGTTCACTTTATAAACAACTATTTCCAGCGTGACTTTTACAACGTGACTTTGTAATGCATGAGGTCGGACTAGTGCACTGTAAAAAACAAAAAACACAATTTGTTGAGTCAACTTAAAATAATTTGTTACCCTGCTGCCTTAAAAATGCAGTTCAGTCAACTCAAATAAGTTTATTCAAGTTGAAATGTTAAGTTGTATTAAGTAACAACTTAGATATTTGATTTGACTAAACTAAAACCATTTTTGTTAAACTTAAAAATTTTAAGGCAGCCAAGTTGAATCAACTCAAATATCTAAGTTGTCACTTAGTAAACATTTCAAGTTGACTAAACCTTTTTCGAGTTAACTGAAATTAAAATTTTAAGGCAGCCAAGTGCTCAAGATGAGCATTTGTGGTTAAAAAAGTGTATACATTATTATTTTTATTTTTTTTAGAAAAAGACAATTATTTCACTAGATAAGACTATTATTCCTCGGCTGGGATTGTGTAGAGCAGTGGTTTTCAAACTTTTTTAAGCGCGACCCAATTTTTCTCTTTTTAAATTGACGCGACCCATATATATATATATATATATATATATACATACATACATACATACATACAAGGGTGTAACTTTAATTTGAGAAGTGGGGGCATATATGCTGAACAAAAAGTCCGGTGTTTTGAGCGGTGAGTGGATTAAGAACATCATATGAGCAAGACTGCCACACGCAACACAATATCATCTTGTCACAAAGCACTGGCAAAAATAATTACAATCAGTGTGTTGGGGGAAACAGTAAGGAGATATTTGAATAATTAATTAATAAACTAGTGTATTCTGAAATAGTGTTGCAAAGACGTCGCAATCTCCTGTTTGGATGCACCGGAGAGAAATGCATCTTTACAAATTACATAGGCTAATGAAAGATTTTTGTCTCGATTTGTTTTATTTCGTTAAGCAATAATTTAAAGCTTTATATTTATGTATTAATCATGTTTGTGAGGCATGTAGGCGCTGAGTTTTGGTATTTTTTGTGAAGCGCTGCTATATACGAGAGTTCAGAAAGCACATCATGTTTGTGTTCTTTATTATAAAACCACTGTTTGTAGAGTTTTGTTGAAATTGCGAGTACACACAAATAAAAGTACACCCTAAACACTTCCAAATTATATATACTCTTACCTTTGTAAGCAAAAATGACGAATAATTTTAAATTGTTTCTGCTGAAAAAAATGTGAATGATTGCACTGGCACCTCCATGTCCTGCAAAGCGGTTTCAGCTTCCCCTCTCCGCAAAAAAAGATTGGATATGCGCCTAACAGCACACATTTATCTGTTTAACATTTAAACTAAATTTGTTTTATAGCTACTTGAACTGTTTTATATTTATAGATTTTATTTTAGACAAGTTGTGATGATTTGAGAAGGTAAATTGATCAAACAGACTATGAACAGTCTTACGCTGGCTGCTGTTCCAAACCTATATTTAGCGAATAAAATAAATGCTCCAAACGTTTTTCTAAATTAACTTAATAAAAAACAAAATGAAATATAATCACTTTGGCATTGCACTCAAAATGTAACTATTTTAATAGCTGAAACAGTAACTTAATTGAAACTGCCTCGCACTTGCTAATCATTTTTATATTAGTTGTTCTTGCTGCTTTTGTGAAATAGATGAATAAAAATGTATTTGTTTTTAGATATTTAATGTTCAGATATTTCTATTTTTGCGGCAGTCCCGCGAATCATTTTATTTTCCCGCAACCCGCACACACACAAGTCTCTACCCACCCGCATCCGCACTCCCCATTAAGTTTTGTCCCGCGTCGCCCTCTGTAGTGTCTTGTCCCGCGGGTCTCTACACTGGAGTCTGGCGTGAGGCGGCTGCCGCTTACTTACTTTTTGTTGTTAATGTTTATTTTGTTATTATAGTTACATTTGCCGCTTCCCGCATCCTTCTCCCCGAGTCTTGAACTTTGTTACATATGTATATACATCTTCCTTAAATCATCCTGGCGACCCAATTTTTAAGTCCCGCGACCCACCAGAGGGTCGCGACCCAGGGTTTGAAAACCACTGGTGTAGAGCTCTTTGAAGCTGCATTGAAACTGCAATTTGGACCTTTAACCTGTTGATCCCCATTGAAGTCCACTATATGGAGAAAAATCCTGTAACGTTTTCCTCAAAAACCTTAATTTCTTTTCGACTGAAGAAAGGATGACATGGAGATGAGTATCCAGGCTTTTAACCTTAAAAAGATCATAAAATTAAACAAACATTAATTCTTCTTCCTCGGTGGTCCATATAAATTCAATGGGGTCCAAAACATTTGAATTTTATTTTATTTTTAATGTTTACGTACTCAAAAGTGAAAATTCTGTCATCATTTTCTCATCCTCGTGACTTTCCACATCTGTATGCACTCATGTTGAAATGCTTTCCTTTTATTCTTCCGGTTATTAGTTTGTCATGTGTGTGTTTTTGATTCATATTGTTTGTTCATGAAAATCTCCATCATTCTCTCAAATGATTACTTTTCTGAACCGTACTTGCCAGTTTCCTCAAAAACATCACTCTCTGTTCTGTGAACCGGTCCAGGAAAACAAGTTTAGGAAAGAAATAACATGTTTATGCTGATCTAAGACCAGCTGTTCCTGAACAAATCTCAACCACTGGAGCTCTTGAAATAAAAACCACAACAGTGATCTCAGATCAGTGTGCATGAGCGACCGACATCATCAGCCTTTGAAGTTCAGACCAAAGAGAGCCCCCTCCACTGCCTCGACTTTGTCAGATTACACACAAACCATTTTGGTCCTAAGCCCAAAACCTGATACTCTAGCTTTTCAGGAAAGAACTTGAGTGTGACCGAATGTAGGCCAGACACTGTGCTGGCCTGGATTTTAGAGAACGTCAGCTGAAATATCCTTCCAGTGATTTCAACCTGAGCTCTGTTAGATTAGTAATCAGACATATGACATTTTATTGTAGGGAGCAATACTGATAGATAACACTGTGGTAAAAATGAGTTGGACAGTGATTCTTTTTGGCATTCCAAATGCACATGTCAAATATAAAGCATTTTATTATTAATGAAAGATAAATGCTCTGCTCTAAAACCTTTCTTTTGTCTTGCTGCCTACTGCTGTTCCTAATCACAATGGAAGTGACTGATTCCAACATTCTACACTACTGTTCAAAGATTAGGGTCAATAAGATGTATTTGTTTATTTATTAAGTATCTTAAACTCACCAAGTCTGCATTTATTTGAAATGTTAATCAAATAAATATTATGATTATGTGAAATATGATTGCAATTTAAAACAATTAATATATTTTTAAATTACATTTAAAAATATATTAATTGTTTTAAATTGCAAAATTGCCTTTAAAGTTGTCATTTGGACAACTTTAAAGGCAATTTTCTCAATATTTAGATTTTTAAAAAAAATTTTTTCACCCTCAGATTCCAGGTCTTCAAATAGTTGTATCTCGCCCCAAAATTGTCCTATCCATACATCAATGGAAAGCTTATTTATCAAGGTTTCAGATGATAAACTCAAAAAAAAAAAAACATAAAAAAATTACCCTTATGACAGTCCAGGGTCACAAATATTAATATAATGTACATCTGAGCTAATGCAAAGTGGATGAATTTTAGGGAATAATAATAACTTTAAAACAAGTAATTGTAAAATTAATAATTTTGTAAAGTAAATAATATTTTAGAATATTTTAAGAGATATTTTTTCATTTTTGCCTGCCATAGTTCAAAGTGAACGTGTGACTATTATTATTATTTTTTTCTCTTCTGTCAAGAATAATTGTAGGTAAGAGGGTGAACTTAATAAATAAAAGCAATGTGTTCCATTTGGATTTTTTTCTTTTTTTTCTTTCTTGACCTATTTTAAGCATTATGCTCTCTGCTTTTTTCTGTTCTGCGTTCTGTTTCATGTTTTAATTTTTGTTTGCTATTTCAGCTCCAAAATAAGAAAGTGAAAGGCACATGAATTTTTGCTTGTCTGTTTTTTTCTTTCTCTGTCTAGCTGGTGTGGATGGAGGGAATGTGTGGTGAAAATTTCAGCTTTGAAGTTCAGGCCAAACATCTGTTCACTCTCTCTTTTGTCTTTTTCTTTTTCGTCCAGCCACTCACAGTTTTCGCCTTTACTTTCTTCTCATTCATTTCAGTTTAATTTATTTTTGTATTTTGTAATGTCTTTGTATTTTGCATTTTGTATTTTGCGTGGGGATCGGCGCGAAATTTCTGAAACCCATTGTTGGTTACGGTGCTGCCTGTAGGGCAGGCACTGCCTAACATAATCAAGTCTTTATTTTCAAACTTTTAGTGTATTACAGTATATGATGCTGTTTTTTTTTTTACTTAAAGCCAAACAAAAAAAAATCAAAATAAAAAACAGCTGAGTGTGTGAGTAAAAGTGAGCTGATTTGCCTGAACAGCTGTAGCAAGTAGGAAAAAAAAAACAGTCTGAAGGAGAGGAAATTGGAAAAAATGTACCTAGTGACATCATGCTTTCTTTCTTTCATTTATTTGTGTTTGGTGATGTTTGTTATTTATGTGTTCATAGGGGAATTGCATGAATTATGAACGTTTTCAAACATGACCTTCAATTCTCTGGCAGAACAAGTGATCCAAAACTCATACAGTTGGCTTAGATGACATGTTGAATTGCCCAGACACAAGCATTGTTTTGATAATAGTGTATACAGATGACGTCAAAAGTTTAGATCCCCTTTTCAGAATCTGCAAAATGTTAATTATTTTACCGAATAAGGGATCATACAAAATGCATGTTATTGTTTATTTGGTACTGAACTGAATAAGATATTTCACATAAAATACATTTACATAAAGTTGACAAGAGAAGATAATAGTTGAATTTATAAAAATTACCCCGTTCAAAATGTACATGATTCTTTATACCAATTCCTTACCTGATCCACAGCTGTTTTTTTTTTGTTTTTTTTCGTTCGTGAGTCCCTTGTTTGTCCTGAACAGTTAAACTGCCTGTTGTTCTTCAGAAAAATCCTTCGGGTCCTACAAATTCTTTGGTTTTTCAGCATTTTTGTGTATTTGAACCCTTAACAATAGGGGTGCAACGGATCGCAGTTGATCCGTGCGGATCACGACCCACAGTTCGGCACGCACGTGACCCGCAGATTAATAACTAATTTTTTTAACTTGTAGATAATCCTAAATTTAATCCTAAATTTTTAGAATGAAATTTGAGAATGAAAATACGTGTGTAACAGTATACTGGATCTGTGCAGCTCTTAAAGCGGCCACAAGTAATATTCCTTCTGCCGTCTTTGAGGTTAATGTTAATCAAACAACAAAAGACAAAATCACTCACTGCTCTTGACGGATGGACTCTTGTAGTTTTTATAAGAAACAAACATGTTTAATTCTTACAGTGAAGACTATGCTGTTTTATTTTCCATTCAGTTAATTACATTATATTTCCAAAAAAAAAAAAAAAACCTTCATTCCATTCTTTCACCCTCTTTTTTTCTATTGTATTGCTATCTTTAAATTAACCAGTCATTTAAAGTTCCAGACCCACTCATAATCGTGTTAAAAAATCGTGATTACAATATTGACCAAAAATAATTGTGATTATGATTTTTGCCATAATCGAGCAGCCCTACTTGTAATAAATGAAAAGCAAATTACATTTGTCCGCTCCCCTTTTTGCTGATCCGAAAAATAGTCCGATCCATTACTCAAAAACCGCAATGTGATCCGAACCGTGAGTTTTGTGATCCGTTGCACCACTACTTAACAACAATGACTGTATGATTTTGAGATCCATCTTTTCACACTGAGGACAACTGAAAGACTCAAAAGATTCAAAAGGGTTTCAGAAGGGAAGACTATGCATTAAGATAATTTAAAGATCAGGGTAAATTTAACTTATTTTGTCATCTGAGAAACATGTAACTATCTTCTGTAGCCTCTGAAGGGCAGTACTAAAAAAATATATATATATATATTTAGGCAAATTTAGAAAAATGTACACATCTCCATTCTGTTCAAAAGTTTTCATCCCTGGCTCTTAATGCATGGTTTTTCCTTCTGGAGCATCAGTGAGCGTTTGAACCTTCTGTAATAGTTGCATGTGAGTCCCTCAGTTGTCCTCAGTGTGAAAAGATGGATCTCAAAATCATACAGTCATTGTTAGAAAGTATTCAAATACACAAAAAATGCTGGAAAAACTAAGAATTTGTGGGACCTGAAGAACAGCAAGCAGTTTAACTGTTCAGGACAAACAAGGGACTCATGAACAACTATCACCAAACAAAAAACACAGCTGTGGATCATTAAGGTAACACTGTATGAAGAATCAAGGGGATGTAAACTTTTGAACGGGGTCATTTTTATATTTATGTGACATCTTATTCAGGTCAGTACTAAATAAATAACATGAACTTTGTATGATCCCTCTTGTTTTGGTAAAATAATTAACATTCGATTTTGCCAATGCAAACTTATTTTATTCTTTTTTTCCATTGAAAACTAAAAGAACGTATTTTGAAGAATGCTTACATTGCTCTAGTCTATTCAGTACAACAAAAGTGAATATACACAACATCCTCTTATACTATTGGTTGAGCCATTAGCTGACATTCTGAACTGCTGAAGAATTGTTTCGATCGTGCCAACATGTCTGCATCTCATCTAACCGTGTACATAAACAAGCTCACATGACCCACTACCCTACCATGTGTATCAGAACAAAGTTCATGGCACACACATGCAGCTTTCTTAGAAGCAGTGTAAGATTTATTAGTCTGTTTTGCTTTGAAGAGCAAGCCCACCTGTATCTCAGCAGAAGGGCTTCTGTTGTCTGTTTTTGTGCGAGATGATCGTAACGTCCTGAACCACAGAGGAATTCAGAGGAGTACATCGTTTCGGCATCAAAGAAGCATTCCTGCTGTCTGTCTTGAGCTCTGTGTGTCTTTTGTTTTGGTAAAAGAATTTGTTTTTTGCTCTGTCAAGCAAGAGTTTAGCTTTGAAACTTGGCAGGCATGACACATAGAATCAATCTGAGCTCCCAGCTGAGCTCAGATCAGAGGAGCCAAGTCAGTTTGACTCTTCATATTGATTATAGCTCGATTGGAGGTCTAGTATTTGAAATGCCTTTACATTTTGTTTATACTGTCTTGGATGTATACTGACACCTATTGGTGTGGATGAAACATTAGGCTAGACATAGGAGTCTTCATCTTACAGTATGTGTATAAACAAAATTTTAAACAAATTTTAAAAAGTACTATTCATTTTTTTTAGCTTTTAATGAAAGGTTGTACTGAAGGTTGATGAAACACCTATAGCATATACGCAAAGAGATAAACAAACACAAGCCGAATGCAATGAAAAGCATCTTTGTGATGGCTAAACTGCGTGCAACCCTTGCCATTTTGCATTTAGTTTGAATTGACCCTCTGTGCTTGCCGTAGAGGGTTCCTGGTGTGCACAAACAGGGAGACAGTATCTCATTCAAAGAGGGTCAGTCAGGCAGGGTGGCCACAACCTGCTCTCAGCTCTTTCACAAATTCATTAGCAAATTCATACTACTCATGTTTGTGTGTGACTGCGTTTGTGAGAGATTTGCTGTGTCAGGGTGGTATAGATGTCAGTGTGGTCTATTTGACTCAAATGAATCTTAAGCACTGTTCTGATTTTGTTGGCACGCTGATTTCAATGTAGCACTAGTTTTCTGATCTATGTATATGACTTCCAGCTACTCAAATCATCAACATTTAGATTATTAAATGGATCCAGTGTTTCTTTGTGGTTTAAATGTGCGTTACTGTTCAAAAGCTTAGGGTCTGTGAGATTTTTTTTGAAAGCTGTTTCTAAAAGAAGTCAATTTGTTTAAGCAAAAAATATAGTAAAAACAAATATTAATACAGATTAAAGTAACTATTTTCGATTCAAATATATTTTAAAATGCAATTTATTCCTGTGTTTTGAATTTTCAGCATCATTACTCCAGTATTCATTGTCACATGATTCTTCAGAAATCATTCTGATATGATGATTTGATGCTCAAGAAACATTTCTTATTTTTAGCAAAGTTGAAATCAGTTGTGCGGACTAATGTTTTGTGGAGATTGTACTACATCCCTTTGTTGAATAGGACATTTGAACTGGAAATATTTTGTAATATTTTCAATGCCTAGTTCTGTCATGAAACTCTAGATGGTGCACTAATGGGTCGTTAATGCAAACTGATGATATTCACAGCGTTAAACTACTTAGCACAAGCTGATTAGTTCATGTTGCATACACAGCCAGTAAACTTGCTGCTTTACATTTAAATGGCTGTCAGAGTTCCTCTGAGCCCTCCACCTCCCCAGCTCCACCTGCTATGCTATTTGTGCAGCAGCCGTATGTTTTAAATAATCACAGCAGCATATATACTGGCAGTAGCAAGTTCCCGTACTTGCTTTGCAGCAGCAATAATCTACAACAACGATCCTACAACAAATCTACAATCTATGACCAAATACCTTAACATTGTCATATCCATTACCATGCTAAAACCTTCCAAGAGTTGTCATGATAGAAATGACTTTACTGTCACTTTTGATCAATTTAATGCATCTTTGTTGAATGAAAGTATATTAAAAAAAAAATACTGACTAAACTAGAGTGAATTTCAACAGAGATTTGAGGCCAATTTTCTGGATAAATAAGCCAAAATGTCCCCTACATTGAATTTGGATGCAGTTTTGTTTTTAGTATTATGGTGATACCAAAGTTGAAGTCTTCATCGTGTGGTCTTGAGACCACATAAACATGGTCTGGGTCTGGGTCTCAACTTTTGCTCTGGATATAGATCTTGGCTTATGGTCTCAGACAAGACCACAGTCTATTTCCAACAGACTGAAGATGATAATTATGTCCACCACAGGTCGCTGCGGCATCTTCGCCATCGCAAAAGATATACAAGGATTCCATGACTGTAAATGGTTGCATTGGCAAAGTACAGTTTGAAAGGAAAGATGCAGTAAACTGTCATTTCAAATGATCAACTGGATATGGGGCCTTGGTTCTGGAAGGTCTAGTGCATATTGCAAACACAAATGTGTTTCAATAGTTTTAGGTTGGAAAATTTGTCTTATGTTCATCAAAGCTGCATCTATTTGATCAAAAACTAATATTATGAAGTGTTTTTACCATTTAAAATAGCTACTGTCACTTTTGTCAGTTTAATGCATACATATAAGTATTTTTTCACATTTGATGTGGGTGAATAAGTGCATTCGGGAGTGTACAGTATTCTGACATCATTATTGTTCCAAGTTGGCGTTTAGAACATTTGGTGTTAATCACTTAGCACCCTGTCAAAAGACCTGCTTCTGTATTATTATGATGTCAGAGCTGGGATTATTGCTGACTGATGACATCACACTGTTATGAACAGCTTGCCAGCAATACTGCGTTACCTTGGCAACAGGCTCGTTCAGAAGGATCTCGGTTTCAGCTGGAGAACCGCTTTGAATTTTCATCCATTGGCATTAACTTATGCTGGCGTTAAATTTTTGTGTGTGTGCCAGATATATTTTAAATTCCAAAAACAAAATGATTTACCCAAATGACATTTTCATGAAGGTTGCATTGGTCTCTCTTGCTATATCACTCATATTCTTTGTCTATCCTTTTTGTTTTTAAAGCTGCTTAGAATCATCTTTGAGTTATAGTGGAAATGTGAAAAAACTTTGCAATCCACATTTTAGAAACAAATCATAATGCGGACACTACATTTAACAAATTCAGCACTTATTCAGACACATGAAGGAGGAACCGAAAGACATAAATTTAATTGATGAGGTTATTTTGGCCCAAAACACACAAGCACACGCATATTAGCTGCTAAGAACATGTCAGATACATCCAACCTACCTCATGTTTGACCTCATGTGAATGCAAATAAAACCATGTCCAACCTCTTTGATATTTATGATAGTGTCAGGTCTAATTGATCCCGAATGTTACGCAGGAAGTGCATAGAATTCATAAACACTTTGCCTGAAACTAAATAACACCAGAGAGAGTGTGTTTGTGAGCATGACTGGAGCCAAAACCAAATGTTTGTGTATTAGTGTTTGTTTGGAAGGCATGAATGCATAATTTTCTTTTTTTGTGAATATAGTCTGTAATATAAATGTTAATTGTTTTACCAAAATAAGAGGGATCATACACAATGCATGTTATTGTTTAGGTAGTACTGACCTGAAAAAGATATTTTACATAAAAAACGTTTACATATAGTCCACAAGAGAAAATGACCATGTTCAAAAGTTTACACCCCCTTGATTCTTAATACTGTGTTGTTAACTGAATGATCCACAGTTGTTTTAATTGTTTAGTGATAGTTGTTCATGAATCCCTTGTTTGTCCTGTACAGTTAAACTGCCTGCTGTTCTTCAGAAAAATCCTACAGGTCCCACGCATTTTTGTGTATTTGAACCCTTTCCAACAATGACTGTATGATTTTGAGCTCCATATTTTCACAGTGAGGACAACTGAGGGACTCATATGCAACTATTACAAAAAGTTCAAACGCTCACTGATGCTTCAGAAGGAAAAACGATGCATTAAGAGCCGGCTGAAAACTTTTGAACAGAATGGAGATTTTTCTTATGTTGCCTGAATATCATATCATATTTTATATATCATATTATTAAATATCTTTTTTTTTTCATTTAGTTCTGCCCTTCAGAGGCTACAGAAGATAGTTACATGTTTCCCAGAAGACAAAATAAGTTAAATTTACCCTGATCTGTAAATTCAAAAAGTTTTCACCCCCCGGCTGATTTTTTTAGCCGTAATTATGTTTTTAAGATACTGAAAAATGCACAAATGTCAGAGCATGTCAAAACTTCTTCAGGGCCCAAAAACACCCTCAGTCCTCAGAGGGTTAAAGCATTGTGTTTCCTTCTGAAGAATCAGTGAGCGTTTGAACCTTCTGTAATAGTTGCACTTGAAAAGATGGTACTCAAAATCAGTCATTGTTGGAAAGGGTTCAAATGCACAAAAATGCTGGAAAACCAAAGAATTTGTGTTTTTTGAAGAACAGTGCGCAGTTTAACTGTTCAGGATCATTCAGGTAACACAGTATTAAGAATCAAGGAGATGTAAACTTTTGAACAGGGTAATTTTTATAAATTCAACTATTGCTTTCTCTTGTGGACTATATGTAAACATCTTCTATGTGAAATGTCTTATTCAGGTGAGTACTAAATAAACAATAACATGCATTTTGTATGATCCCCCTTATTTTGGCAAAATAATAATAACATTTTGCAGATTCTGGAACGGGGATGTCAACTTTTGACCTCAACTGTAGCCTTTCTCTCAGGATCATTTAATCATATGTGAGCTCAGTATTTGACACTGTATTAGGTAAAAAATATATATATATATATATATTTTATGTTTTTTCTTCTGTTGTGTCTGTAGGCTGGTGGTTTGTCAGCACAGCTGAAGAACAAGGCTGGGTTCCTGCCACATACCTAGACTCTCAGAGCGGCACCCGAGATGATCTGGACCTGGGAACATCTAGATCTGGAGAGGGTAGGACACACTAAATATACACTCTCTCATATTTTCCTTTTGAACAAACTCTCTCATACCCCAAGAAATCTTGACCAACACCAGTATAAAATAATCTGCTGCAAACCCCAGAACAAAAATATCCATAATGGAGGATAAAATCTGTTCACCAAAACCTTGCCTGTTTGAGAGAAAGATTGAGGGCTTTGGGACTGTGAGAAAGCATCGATTGCAGGAGAAATGAAAGAATGAAGGAAGACTCTCTCCTCCTTCTTGAAAGTGTTGCTATTATTTAGTTGAATCTATACATAATAAATAAATAACCTCTCTAAAAGGTTGCATTAGTACATTGGTTGTATTTCACAGTGTGTCATAACTGAACAGCACATTGAGTCTGGGCGCTTCTTCAACACTAGACTTTTTT
Source organism: Cirrhinus molitorella (assembly GCA_033026305.1). Lineage (NCBI taxonomy): Eukaryota > Metazoa > Chordata > Actinopteri > Cypriniformes > Cyprinidae > Cirrhinus > Cirrhinus molitorella. Next base: position 34,270,944 of record CM065120.1, read on the forward strand.
TTTTATACAACATTTAGATAAATCTATTTAATAGATTTTTTATTAACTGTTTATTAACATATTTTTTAAAGTATTTATTTATTTAATGAAAGTCCTCACCACCGTGCCATTTCTAATACATTTTTTAAGTTACGTATTGTGTTTATTGCTGTTATGTGGTTGAAATGACAGTGATTTCAAACATTTTGTACTATAATGTATTCTCATTATAAATATGTCTTTCTCTACTGTCAACACTGCCATCAGCATTTCCTGGGTTGAGTTTCCTGTCTTAGCTAACCACATTTTTACCTGCATCTTGAAATGTATGCCTCTAAAAGGCTCAATGTGTAAGATTAGGAGTGGTCAGGCTGGAGATAAAGCTTTCGCTACTATCTTTGTCTTAGATAGATCAATACATCCTCACATATGCACACAATTTATTGATCCCCCAGGGGTAATTTACCTACCAATATGGCCAAAACGGCTTCATTTCCATATGTAGCTGCAGATTTTTCAGGTTGAACTTTATTTGAACTAGATCATCTACTGTTTCTTAAGTTCTATGGATCTATAGAGTTGATGAATAGCAAAGCCTCTGTAAAATATATGAAGTTTCCATTCTGTAACGCAATAAAAAGTAAAAAACAGCATACATTTTTTAGACTTTACCATCCCACAATATAACTTACGCCACTAAAATCTAATAACATATGTATTAATCCAAGTCCTCCATTGCTTTGCCATCATCGTTCAGGCATTCAAGAACCCTCCTAACCAATCACAAAACTCTTTTCTTTCATATAATAATGTCTTCATTATACTAATACCAGTGTTCCTCCTAAGTTATGTTGAGTTTGTCATGTCTCTGTTCTCTTTCTGCTGCCCTCATTCATCCGTGTCAGTTACTAAGAGACGTAAGGCTCATCTGAAGAGGCTCGACCGGAGATGGACACTAGGGGGGATAGTCAACCGTCAACAGAGTCGAGGTGAACACACATTCACTCACGCATGCCTGCATAGACTGATCACATGCTAGCACTCACGTGTGTGACCAATCTGCATGGTGCGTTTGTGTGTTTGTGCTGGTTTACACTGTGATTAGTTTAAAAACGCACACAACACTCACTTTCTGGATCCAACTTTTGGATCTGGCTCCCAAAGCATGCTGGGTGGCCTGTTTCATATGCAAGCCATCATAAATTCTTTATTATATTTTGCTTGCTTTATGTCTCCACTTGTGTTTATGTGTGTATGAATTCAAAATGTTTTTAGATGAAGAAAATGGCATTGCAAGTTATTTTTAAGATGTTTCTCAGGATGGAGTGTGGTTTTTGGAAATTTCATGTATGGCATGAGAGTACAGAGTTCCAGAGTTCTTGTTTTTAAAAGAACACTCCACTTTTTTTTGAAAATAGCAAGTTCCATAATAATCCCTGATTATTAAATGAGAATAAGAGTATAGTTCCTATCCATATCAGCCTGGAAAATCGCAACTTTTCATTCTCTGTCGGCCTTAGTATATGATGTAACTACAGAAGAGTCAAGTTTTAAATAGGAAAAATATTGAAAACATTTGGTAATTTTTGAAAGAGATGTTAATGGTCTAATCAGATTAAATGATTTATGCTAAGATATGCTAAAAGTGCTACCGGCAGACCGGAGATCGGCTGAGTGGATTCAAAAACGGTAAAACTCATCTGATTAACTCTAGGGGACTTGGAAAATGAGCCTATTTTCAAAAAAAAAAAAAAAAAAAAAATGGAGTGTTCTTTTAAGACTGGTTTATGCTGGTTAGTACTGATTTGGTTCTGGTTAGCCTGATCTTAATACTTTTCTACTAAAGCCTACTGAGCATGTAACGTTTCTTAAGTTAAGATTCGGTCAGGATATCTAGTCTTTCTCATGCTACAGTGCCATCCTAAGTATTTATACCCCTTCATTTTTTTCCACATTGTGTAGTGTTGCTTCTGTATGTTAAACTGCTTTAAATTACTTTTTTCCCACATCATCTAACACTCCATACACTATAATGGCAAAGCAAAAAACAGGTTTTTAACATCTTTGCAAATGTATTACAAATAAAAACTTAAACGATTTCATTGCATAAGTATTCATACCTGGGACAGCTGAAAAGCATTCACATTTTAATACATTTTAAGTGAAGTTAACCTTCAAATTCAGTTGAATGGGTATGATTTAAAAAGGAACAAACATCTTACTAAAATGTAAAAGAGCTAAAAATCAGGGCAAAAACCAAGCCATGCAGCCAGAGCCTGGGCTTGAACCCAATCAAACGTTTCTGGAGAAACCTGAAAATGTCTGCCAGACCCCATTCAAGCTGACCGAGCTTGAGAGGTGAGGCGAAGAATGGCAGATAATTGTTGATGTGCAAATCTTGTTGCATCATGCCCAAACAGAGTTGAGGCTGCAAAGGTGCTTTAACTTAGTACTGAGTTAAGGGTATGAATACTTATGCAATGTACTTATTTCAATTTTTTTTTTTAATTCTGACAATACTGTTTTTGCTTTGTCATTTTGGTGCATGGAGTGTAGATTAACGTGAAAAAAAAAGTGTTTTTTGTTCATACAACAAAAGTCGACCCCAGTTGACTTCCATTGAATGGACATCATTCTTTAAAATCTTTAGAATAGAATGTCATAATTCAGAATGCTGAATTTAGTCAGATCTGGCATCCTGCAGTTTGGCTACATAACATCTACATTGCATCAAATAATTGATATAAACAGCGCATGAACGCTAAACACAAGGTAGAGGATGAGTTGAATCACACATGAGGTTTGACCTTTCGAAATCACAGTGTTTGATTCTAAACACCCAAACCTCAAATGAGGATTAATGTCTAGACCTTTGCTGGAAATGTGTGTTTGTATGGTGAGGAGTCTCCGTGGAGATCCGCTGTTTCATGTTGAGTCATAAGAAGAAAGGACCTCCAAGCTTTAGAGTTGTAACTCCTGCAGTTTTCCATTTGTGTATCCTTGGAGTATGCAAACATGCCATGAACATGGCGCTAAGTAGAGCATGGTGGATTTGGAATTGGTGGAAGCACATGCTAAGAGCTTTTCCACGCTGAATTGGCAGGTGGATGAGTAATAACCTGTCTGGGACTGGGTGAATGTCTCCTGAGACTTTTAAGACATGAAATCCCTAGTCTTGTGGGATGAGTGTGTCCAAACATCCGTTCTTCAGAAACCACCACTAATAATCCTGGTAACTGGTGTTTTGGATGAAATCGTGATGGTTTTTCACTTCTCTTTTGATTGGGACTCTGGTTTCAGATCGAATGTGACACTGTTACAGTAACTCTGTGGCTGCCTTTCCCTCATTATTTCTCCCTTACTTTGCTCTGCATCATTGGAGAAGTTGTTGGAAACTCACAGTGGAAAGTGTGGAAGTAGGTCATTGGCTCGCTGTGTGTGACTGCATTTAATCTTGACTTTTTTTACTGTATACATACTAATGAGTCAGAGAGCACCACGGATGATCTGGAGACAAAAAGCAGCCAGTGGTTTCAGAGGGAACGTTTCTCCATAAACACAAATTGCAACCTTCAAAACAGGTCAGAGGTAGTAACTGTTTCAGTGTGGTTGCTTGAAAGACACTAATGATCTTGGATTTAAAAAAAAAAATAAATAAAAAACGTCTTTTGTAACGCAGTGGTTTCTAACTCATATTAAAATGTAGAGCCATTGGATCCTCAATGACAACTAAGCAAGTTTACTCTTAAAGATAAAGGTTCTTTATTGGCGTGGATGGCTCCATGAAAACCTTGAACATCCATGGAAACTTTCAAATGTAGGTTGAAAGGTTCTTTATAGATGAAAAAGATCTTCTTTAAAGAAATGTTCACTGAAAGGTTCTTTGCGGAACTAAAAATGATTCTTCTATGGTATACCTGCAAAAACATCCTTTTGGAACCTTTATTTTTAAGAGTGTTTTTAATAAATACATTTGATTTCAAATGAAAATTGTAATTTATGCATTCTAATGCTCCAAACTTATTATTTTATTTTTAATGTTTAGGTATTATGCTTCCATATTCCACAGAAAGTGTGTCTCTTTTACTCTTTTCCATAAAGTGAATGGGGACCAGAAGCTGTGAAGCTCCAGAAATAGCAAAAATATACCATAAAAGCAACATGAAAGTCTTGATGTTGAATATTTTATAAGTGATTAATGACTTCAATTTCTGTATTTTCCTCATACATTCTGAGTTGAATGGACTTTTTGTCATTTTTGGAGCTTGACAAAACATGGTCACCATTCACTTCCAGTCAGCGTTTTCTGTTTTATGGTAGGACAAAGAATTGTAAAGGGTTCAGAATGATAAAAGGGTGAGTAAATTAAGTTTTCATTTATGGATGAAGTATTCAGAAAGTGTGGAAATCAGCAGCGGGAACAGCTCAGATTCAGACAAAGCCTGTTAGATCCAGTTAGGCCTTTGGTTAACTTGTATGAAAAGCTAAAGCAAGCAAGTTTCAGAAAGATCAATGTGATAGCTAGAATGATCTTTGTCCGCAATCTCTTTCTCTTTTTTAACTTGTTTGTACATATCGCAGTGGTTTGTAGGTCACGGAGGCTGAGGAAGAAAATTCCTTTGTTGGCACACCACTCCACAAGTGCATGCAAAACTGAAGTAATGTGTTCTGGACCCACCTGACTTTTTCCACCATCCATGAAATTACTGCTGACTGGTGGAAAATGTGTTTTTGAGGCATTTTTTTGGCTCTTGCATTTTTACCCTGACATCTCTCACTCCTGTTGGTCTTTATCTATCCACACTCTGACTTTCTTCTGTGGAACTCAAAAGATGCCACCTGTGATCAGTTCTTCAAAATCTTAAGCTTAGTGTTGGTTTTAGGTTCAGCACAGGGTAGTTTCTTCTCTGTCATATGTTCAATTATCAGATTTCCCAGCTTGCCTGCGTCTGGGAAAGCATTAAGTGTTGAAAGAGAGTGACTAGCTGTCTTGACCTCATGTCACCTCTTTTAAGTTATTCACTGCTTAGAAAAACTAGATATAAGACATTCATCTCTCTTTTTGTTGGTTTTCTATTTCAACAATTCTCCCACTATTAATATATCTTTTATCAGCACTGTTTTTTTTACATCTAAATTTATAGCATTGCTCTGTGCAGACTGTTATAGTCGCAAAGGAAAAGACAGAATTTGATATGTAGATGTTAAACATAGTTACGTCGTATGTAAACCATAATGAATGTTTTATGTGAGCTTTTGGAAAAGAGAAATGCTTTATAGGACCTCAGGAGACTTCAATACAAAATGTAAGTATTAAACTGGTCCTGACAAAAAGTCTTAATAGTCCTACAAAGGCTTCACATTCCTAATGCAAAGTATAGTTTTTTTTTTTCTTTTGACTTGTGATTGACTAGGTGATAACAAATATGACCTTGGACCACAAAACCAGTCATAAGGGTAAATTTTTTGAATTCATGAAAATTAAATAAGCTTTCCGTTGATGTATGGTTTGTTAATATAGGACAATATTTGGCTGAGATACAACTATTTGAAAATCTGTGCTGCAAAAAAACAAAATATTGAGAAAATCACATTTAAAGTTGTCCAAATGAAGTTCTTAGCAATGCATATTACTAATCAAAAATGAAGTTTTAATATATTTGTGGTAGGAAATGTATAAAATATCTTTGTGGAACATGATCTTTATTTAATATCCTAATGATTTTTTGACAAAAAAAAAAAGAAGAAAAATCGATAATTTTGACCAATACAGTGTAATTTTGGGTTTATGGTCCAGGGTCACAAATGACAAAAGAAAAAAAAAAAAACCAGGAAGTTTACCATTATTATTGTGTCTTGGGTTGTGTTGCTCTGGTTACTTTAGTCTGTCTCCTGGAGGATTTGTTAATGTTAAAATTAATGACGGATTGTGAGCTGATTGTGTTATTGTTCCTGTGGTGAAGGGGTGAGTGTTGGAAGGGTCTTTCTGCAAACTTTGTTGTTTACTTCTGCTATTTTTTTTCCTCAAAGAAAGTTCTAAAATATGTAAGTTTAAAAGTTAGCAGTTGAATCCATTTGTCAAGCTCCTTTTCAGACCACTGAAAAGGCAAAGGCCCAAATACAGGGGGAAAAAAAATCCTTTCTCATTCTTTTCCCCTTATCTCTTTTTAGAGGAGAAATATGTCACTGTCCAGGCATATACCAGTCAGGGAAAGGATGAGATCGGGTTCGAGAAAGGAGTAACCGTGGAGGTCATCCAGAAGAACCTCGAGGGATGGTGGTACATCAGGTAATCAGTCTAGTCCTCATTCTTTAAGGAGATGTTTAATGGAGAAGTTCACTTCCAGAATGAAAATGTCCTGATAGTTTATGTACCCCCATGTCATCCAAGATGTTCTGTCTTTCTTCAGTCGTAAAGAAATTTCCTCAATGTTTTTCCTCATTTTCCAGGATTTTTCTCTATATTTTTCTCTATATAGTAAAGAAATTACGTTTTTTGAGGAAAACATTTCCTCAATGTTTTTCCTCATTTTCCAGGATTTTTCTCTATATAGCAAAGAAATGATGTTTTCTGAGGAAAACATTTCCTCAATGTTTTTCCTCATTTTCCAGGATTTTTCTCTATATAGCAAAGAAATGATGTTTTCTGAGGAAAACATTTCCTCAATGTTTTTCCTCATTTTCCAGGATTTTTCTCTATATAGTCGAGTTCAGTGGTGACCAACCGGTTGAAGGTCCAAACTGCAGTTTCAATGCAGCTTCAAAGAGCTCTACACAATCCCAGCCGAGGAACAAGGGTCTTATCTAGCAAAACGATGGGTCATTATCTTAAATATATATATATATATATATATATAGACTGTTTAGCAAAAATGCTCATCATGCATTAGCTCTGTGATGCGTGTCATTATACATTGTGTAATCACTCCATCCCATTTTCTCCTCCAACTTAAAAAATCGCCCAACATCAATATTTTACCTTTTTTGTAAAGAACATTTGACTTTCTTTGCACGTTCGCTTTGTAAACACTTAGTCGGTACCTCTGTCTAATGCGTGAGGTTAGTGCAAGACAAGCATTTGTGGTTACATTTTAACTTTTTTTAGAAAATGACTGATCATTTCACTAAGACCCTTCTTCCTTGGTGGGGATCGTGTAGAATCCTTTGAAGCTGCTTTGAAACTGCAATTTGGACCTTCACCCATTGGGAACCACTGAGAGTCCACGATATGGAGAAAAATCCTTGAATCCTCAAACTTGATTTCTTTGCGACTGAAGAAAGACATGAACATCTTGGATAACATGGTGGTGAGCAAATAATAATCAGAAAATTTTCATTCTGAAAGTGAACAACTACTTTAAGATGTTTCATTGTCAGTTTTTTTTTAATTTCCTCATTGCAATACGATTTCCATGTTCATATATAAGTTACAGTGTGTATGTTAAATCAGTTTTTTACATAAGGGAGATATGTGACTTCATCTTACTTGAAACATTATGCTGACCTCTAGTGGAGTGAATTAGTATTTATTTAGTTATTATTTCCCTGTCTGGAAAGTTAATACTGCTACTAATGTGTTGCAGGTATCAGGGAAAAGAGGGCTGGGCCCCAGCCTCATACCTGAAGAAACTGAAAGATGACCTTTCCCCAAGGAAGAAGACTCTGACTGGCCCTGTGGAGATCATCGGAAACATAATGGAGATCAGTAACCTCCTCAACAAGAAGGCTGTAAGCGAGAAGGACATTCAGACTGACGGAGAGCCCACCAGCCCTGAGCGCCACATCTCCAAAAGTGAAATCAGTTTACCTATCCCATATGCCCCAGAGGCTGGAGTGGCACACACAGTGGTCACTGGTTTGGGAATGAACTCTGGATCTAGTGCCGCCCTGCAGGAGAACAAGAGCAGGGTAGAGCCAGGGTCACCTGCCATAGCCCGGGTGGCACCACACAGAGTTGAGATAGGTGAGTCAAGATTTGGGTTATGACATGTTTAACTAAATGAGATCCTGGGCCACACAACCAGTAATAAGGGTCAATTTTTACAATTTGAGAAAATTACCTTAGAGTTGAATAAACAAGCTTTCCATTGATGGTTTGTTAGGATAGGACACTATTTGGTCGAGATACAACTATATGAAAATCTGGAATCTGAGGGTGCAAAAAATAAAAAATTCTGAGAAAATTGCCTTTAAAGTTCAAATTAAGTTCTTAGCAATGCATGTTACTATTAAAAAATTAAGTTTTGATATATTTTCTATAGGAAATGTACAAATGTACAAAGTATCTTCATGAAACATGATCTTTACTTAATATCCTAATGATTTTTGGCATAAAAGAAGAAAAAAAAAAAGTTTAACCTATACGCTGTATTTTTGGCTATTGCTACAAAAAAAAAAAAAAAAAAAAAAAAATCTCTGCTACTTAAGGCTGGGTTTGTGGTCCAGGGTCCCAAATGTATACAACATTCACCTGTAGTAATTAAAATATATTATCATACTTTTCTATATAATTTTATAATTATATAGCCATTTTTTATATAATGAATGTGTTTATGTTCCTGTTATTTCTGTACATAGGATTTGATGCCATAGGTAACATTTCTTTGTGGTAAACAGATGTTTCCTAACATTTTGTCCGGGTGTTGTGTACCTTGATAGTGACACATTTGCTGTCTCTGTTGCTCAACATTCAGCCTGTCAACTGCTGTTTGTTTGCTATTTGTTTGTTCTTGTGCTTACTTATTTGTCTAATGCCAAATGTACACTGTACAAGTGAAAAAAAATCCCATAGTGCTGTACTGCTCACATTACATTAGTTTCATTCTTGTAAATCTGTTTTGTTGTGGATGGTATGATGCACACACTATTATTTCACCTTAACAGGTTCTTAACAGATCCTCAAAATTCCTGGTCTTGGTTAAAACATGCATAGACTCCAGTTTATGCTGTAAGCATGCACTTTGTGCAAAAAACTTGGAAAGAAAAAATGAAACATGACATTTAAAAAGACAATGGTTAGAAATGTAATGTTGTTGTTTTTTTTTAGCTACTAAATTTTCTCATTAGCTATAGCTCATCATTGCTCTCACTACTTAATCAGTCATAACCAGGCCATCGCAGTTCAATATTATTTTTTGACGATTTTTTTGTAAAATTTGCTTGTTGTGAACGCATGCTTGAGTGTGTCTCTAAACCTCTCATAATGAGGGCTACTGATGGCACTGTAATCCAGTTTGGCTCCAACTTGAATTTTTAAGTTGAAAACACTAAAAATTTGTTGGTGAAAGGGAAAAACTGCAAACTCTCCTAATTTCCTAGAGTCCTAGATTTGATTGAGCTACAGAAATATTTGCTGTCTTGAGCTGGGAAAAAGTTAATAACATGTTTTGTATTCAACTGGCAGGATCTCCAAACCTCAGACAGAAACCTCCGCCTCGAAGAGATACAAATCTGGTAAGTGGCCAAAATCATTTATTATTATTTTAAATTCATAGAGTGCAGCTTTTACTTAGCAGACACTACTTTTTTTCCCTTCAATGTTCAAGGCATTCCAGTTGCCCAAACCTCCAGAGGCCCCTACTGTGGAAGCAGAGTACTACACCATAGCAGAGTTTCAATCTAGTATCTCAGATGGCATCAGCTTCCGTGGAGGACAAAAGGCTGATGTAAGGCTGATAAATTCTTACAATAATCTATTATTATTTATTTTTCAAAAACAAAATAGGAATGTCTTTTGACTAATGAAAACTGTATACAGTGGGGTCAAAAAGCCTTAGACTGCATTAAATGTGGTATTTATTTCTTTAAACCTTAATATATACACATTTTTCAGGATTAAAAATTAAAAGTGACCTAAAAATATATTTAGGATTATTTAAAGGGCCATTCACCTAAAAATGAAAATTCTGTCATTAATTATTCACCCTCATGTCGTTCCAAACCCGTAAGACCTTTGTTCATCTTCTGAACACAAATTCTGTGTCAGAACGTCAGTCAGAAATCCATCAGATTTCAACAAAACTAACTTAATTTGTGTTCCAAAGATGAACAAAGGTCTTATGGGTTTGGAACAACATGAGGTTGAGTAATTAATGACAGAATTTTCCTTTGTTTTTGGGCGAACTATCCCTTTTATAGTTTTATGCACACAAAGATGCAAACTAATTTGTGCCATTCAATGTATGATAAGCATATTCATTAGTGGTGTCAGATGTTTGAAACCCACTGTAAAATACAAACTTGCCATTGTGTAATATAATCATGTAATATGTGGTCTTCAGGTCATAGAGAAGAATTCTAGTGGTTGGTGGTATGTCCAGATCGGGGATATGGAGGGCTGGGCACCCTGCTCCTTTATTGATAAACGCAAGAAGCCTAACCTGAGCCGGAGAACCAGCACACTTACCCGTCCTAAAGTTCCACCCCCTGCTCCACCAGTCAAGAAACAGGATTCTGAGGAATCTCCTTCTCTTTCTGGCTCTGCTTCCAAAGCTACAGAATCCCCCACTCAGCGTGTCTACGAGGAGCCAGAATATGACGTTCCCGCCATTGGCTTTGACTCCGATCTGGACAGCAATCCTCCAAAACTAAAATCGAATAATTCCCCAAAACCAGAGCCCCGTAAGTTTGAAATCAAAAGCAACCCAGCAGCTGCAGAGAGAATTGCACAGGCTGGCAAAGCATCACCCTTACTAAAAGTGATGACCTCCCCCTTGAGGAAAAGAAACTCATTGGAGAATGTTAATAAGGAGGAGGTGATTTATGAAAATGAAGGGTTTAGGTTCTCCTCTGATGACTTTGCCAGTGGTTGCGATTCGGACACCCCAAGGAGTCTCACACTGGGTCGTAAGCCCTTTGGGTCCTCCTCTGGAGGAGAGAAGCCCCTCCGGAAGGTAACACCGGATCTAAGCCGGAGCCATTCTCTTGGCCGTGCTGAGAGGCACAGCCCCAAATCATCATCAGACGAATCAGGACGCAATCCCAAAAGAGAGCCTGTCATGCGAAAAGATGTGGAGATCCGGGTTGGTCAGAGTCCATTAGCCAGGCCCAAACCAGTGGTGCGACCCAAACCTCTGCTCACAAAGTCCGAGCCACAAAGTCCTGAAAGAATGGACATCAGCAGCCTACGCCGCCAGCTTCGGCCAACCGGAAGTCTTCGGCAAAGCGCGATCCGAGCAGTACGTGGTGAAGATTCTGAGACTGCTTCCGTTGTGTCCTCTGAGGATTCCATTTCCTCAAGAAGTACCTCTGATCTCTCCAGCGTCTATTCCAAAGGCAGCCGAGGTGGGGAATCCGACCATGAAAGTGTGTTTTACAGGACCACAGATGCCTACGAACGGGCCCAAGAGTCAGAGGTCAGCTTCCCAGCTGGTGTGGAGGTTGAGGTACTGGAGAAGCAGGAAAGTGGATGGTGGTATGTCCGTTGGGGTGATGATGAGGGATGGGCACCTACTTTCTACTTGGAGCCAGTCAAGCATGCCCATGATGTCGGTGTGCAAGAATCCCGTGATGGCCCTCTTGTTGATCTCGGTAGCACCAACAAGTCCAACAGCCTTGAGAAAAATGAGCAGCGTGTTCAGGCCCTTAACAACCTAAACCAGCAGAACCTTAGGAGTATGAGCAACCCGAGCCCACCAATCCCATCCAAACCACCAGGGGGTTTTGGCAAACCAACGGCAATGCTGAACGGTTCAGGCGTACGGATGAGGAACGGCATCCGCCAGGCAGCAGTGCGACCGCAGTCAGTGTTTGTATCTCCACCACAGCCTCTGAAGGACACCAATATCCATACAGGGTCTTTGAGAAGAAATGAATCACTGGGTGCAGGCGACCACTTGAGGTCCACAGGCGGCGTAAGGCGAAACTCCTCCTTCACTGCCGTTCGACCGCAGCCAGTGACTGACGTACGGGTCAGGTCTGGGACCACCATTACAGCACCCGCCGGAAGCTCAAGCCCCTTGATCGCCCAGAGAAATGGAATTCCGATCTCTACAGTAAGACCCAAGCCCATCGAGAAGACGCACCTCATTCACAACAACCTTCGAGAGGTTTACGTATCTATTGCTGACTACCGTGGCGACGAAGAGACCATGGGTTTCTCGGAGGGCACTAGTCTTGAAGTTTTGGAGAAGAATCCAAACGGATGGTGGTACTGCCAGGTTCTCGATGGCTTACAGGGACGCAAAGGCTGGGTACCGTCTAACTACCTGGAGGGAAAAAAGTAATGCCCCAAAAATGTTTTAAACATGCACAATTGTAATCAAAATGTAAAGACGAACTGCCTGAAGGACTTTTGGGTTGAAACGAGAGGGACAGAGCCTTTTAGAAAGGAGTTTACATTAAAACAAAAGTCATGCAGGTGAATGTTTAGCAAAATACCTGCCGTAACTTTATGCCAAATGGGTGCCTTCGAACATCTTTCACTGAATGTTAAGAGGAATCGGTCAAATACCAGTGAAGCAACGAAAATACCAAACTTCAACTTAGTGCCATAGGCCTACAAGTACAGAAAGCAACAAACTTATTTTTGTTACAACATTAACGAGAGAGAAAGATGATTTCAGCATAGGTGCATAACAAATAAGTGCAAATCCAATCTTAAGCACTTGAAAACAAGAAATTCCTCTTAAAAAATTTTGAACAAAAAACCCAACATCAAATGTTATCTTAGCATTGAGTGCGCTCAAAGAAACAAAGCATAACTTTGATTGTCGTTTTTTTAAAAACGTATCCTTTTTTTAGAATTTGTTTTGTGTTGATGTTTGTGTTATACCTTCCTTAGAGATGTATTTCTGCTTTCTTGTAACATCCTAACACCTAACACATCGAAACAGTTCAGTGAGTCGCATCCTGTCCTGATCAGTTGCAGGTTGTCAGTGTTTAAGTCTCTTTTGTCTTCCCCATTTAGGCCAAAATGAATAAAACATGTTAAAGGACAATATTCTGTGAAAGCTACATGCATAGATCACCTCATGCCCACTTAATTAGTGGGTTTAAACCCAAGTTTAGTTTACAAAGTGCATCTGTTTATATTAGGAGGGTAGACAGGACAGGACTTTTAGATATTGCTGCTCTGTGTGTGCTAAATCTGTTCATTCTAGAAATCAGGACTGGAAAATCTTTTGTTTTGTTCAGCATTTTAGCCCAGGGAAGTAGTGACATAACATTGAGCCCAAAATGTGATCACACCAAAGACGAATTACAGACACATTTGCTAGTTTGTTTCAGAGTTAGTATTTATTTTATGGGTACAAATAAATACAGTGTATTCAGCAAAACCTAAACGAGGTTTCAGAACTGAGAAAAAAACGATATTTAATTGTTATATCTGGAAGCACTTGATTTTGGTTAACCCAAAGAAAAGCACATTAATATGCAAGGTTAATTTCTACGTTACGATATTGCTGGGCAGTATTGAATCTGAAGTTACACAATAAGCAGTTTAAACTACTATCATAGTGTTTCGACAAAGATATCAAGATAGATTTACAAACTTTATCTTAGTCCATAGTCCAATGTTTAATTTAATCTTCTTTATAGATGTCTGAGCTCAGAATGATTACGTCCTCCCCTTATTCACTTAAATAATATTCATTAACAACAGCATCAAACAGTTGATGTTCAAGACTGCTGAAATATTTTTCTAATGAATAGTGCCAACTCTTCGTTGAGTTTAGCACTACTTTTATTTGATTTAGTTTTCTGCTGGACAGTATTTTAGTGTTAAACAGTTAAAACATTAATTACCTGCTAGATTGCAGTTATATTCTATTAAGCAGAAAATTGTTTATTTTGTCTTGTTTGTTGGTTGTTGTGTGATCACACATGGACAATAATGATGAACGAAGTCGTTCATTTGTTGTGAATCAATGCATTTGAGCTTTTTCTTGAATGCACTGGTTTAAAGATGCAGTGCACTTCATCAGCATATAATTTATTTTTTGTTGTATTTATAATTTTTTTATGTTTTTTTAAAAAATGTTTTTGATACTGTCTTGAGAAGATGCCATTTTATTGTCATTTGACACTCTCTTTTAAAACTTGAAACTCTTGGTAGTTCTGTAGTAATTGGCTACTGCTATAGTCTGAGCTTTTTTTTTCCCTACCGAGATGATTTTTTTGTCTCTTGTGTAGACCTTTATCAGTTAGGGCAGATGAATAATGTCTCCTACTGTTTTAAAATTGGAAGTAGATTTGTAAATCACATTTTTTTTAATCAAATGCATTTTCAACCAAGCTGATTGCTGCACCTTTAGCAACTATGGACACTTCCTTTCTCGTTATTGATCCGCATATAATGCCAGATTATTTAAACACAATTTTTTAAATTTCATTTTAACATCATATCACTCCCAGAATTAAAAAAAATTAAATAAAAATGTAAACAGTAACCAATCAGTCCTTCTAATTAAAAGCCAGCAGTAAAATGGGAACGATCAAATGACGTAACATTTTATAATTAAAAACAGCAGGGCTCTGTAGTTATATAGTATATGTGGATCCCTAATTGTGACCGGACCAAATTTGATTTGAGTGTTTCGTTTAATTGTTATTGTTTAAAAAAACAGCAATAATGGGATTTTAAAGTTCTAATTTGGGTGATTTTGTTAACTTTTGAATTTAAAAATGAAGCCATTGCACTCTCAATTGCAACTCTCTTTTTTGACGATGGCATTATAAAAATGTGTCGACTCACTACAGCGCAGCGCTTGTGATGGATGTTGCTAAGCTCCATTAACACTTTGCTTTTTCTTCATTTGCGCCTATACAATTTACAAGGGAACTGTTAAGTGTCAAACTAGTTCTTATCTCATATTACTTGTGTATCTGCTAGCTTTGTTTTGTGTTCTTTATTTATTTAAATTTTAATGCTTTTTTTTCAGGAACAGTATTGTGTTTTACTTTTTTTTTTCTTTTTTTTTAACTCCTGTTCACTTTTGACATTACTCAGATGGAATGAGGAAATGTGCAATACAAAAACAGGCATCTCACCATTTAAGAACCATAGTATTAAGGAAAACTTTGTTTTTACTTTAATTTTATGTCAAATAATGCCTGGTTTTGTCCCATAGTTTTTTTTTTAATCCTCCAAGTCAAAATATATCAATGTGTGTTCAAATATGTTATGCTGAATGTTAAAATCCCCTGATAGATGGACACCTTCAGTTTACCGGCCAACCATGACTTGATTTCTGCATTCATACTTTGTACCTACTGAACCGCGTCTTGCTTTAAGGGGTTTAGTGACCTCACAGACCCATGGTGAATCAGTATGGATGTAATAGGGAAGCATGGGCATATCTAAATCTGCGAGGCATTTGTCAGTTTAGCCTGTCAAATAACAAATTTGAGATGGTGGGGCCAATCCATCAGCATCTATATGAGTGCCGCACCACACACTGCCAACTTCTCCACATCCGCCCCCTACATTCCACTGTTTCCATGGCAAACTCAATTCTAAATCTTAAACGACTTACATACTGTATCATTGTTAGATTTCTTTTTCCAGTTTTGTTTAGTCTACTAACAAGTTATGTTTTAGCTTTAAATCCAGGTTTAAAATTTCACACGTTCAAATAACGTGGATCGCATATATTTGCTTCTCTTTCTGTCTGAATTCATTGTTATCTGAGCTTACAATGCCTTTGAATTGGAATGATTTTACTGAGAGTTTAATTATGAGAATGGAGAATTTCACTTTGGTTGAAAATGAGGATGGTTGTGAGTGTCTGTCTTTGAGTTTCTGCTCACGAGAAGTTGAAATGTCTTCACCTTTCTTTATTTAAACAGCCCTCTCTGATGTAGGTTTGCCGTAGTTTCTTGCTTAATGCTGTTTTCTAATTTTATTTTTCTTTTGTGTGATCACATTAAGATATTAGGATTTCTGGTTTTATGTTTATATGGGAGAATGTATGGGGTATATTTACAGGAATGTTCCAGGTTTGTGACATGGTGTTGAAAATTATTTCAACCAACCCAATCTCTTGAGGAAAACTTAACTGTTTTATGAAGTATAGTGATTTTTTACAGTGTTTATGTTAAATGTATGAATTTGTATGATGTGATTCATACAGAAGTGTACAATTTAAAAAAAAAACAAAAAGAAGGTCCACCTTTTTAAAATTCAAAGGTCACTGAGTTTGTATGATGTGATTCATATGAAGACATATGGTTTTTAGAAAAGAGTTAGCAATTATGACTTTGAAAGTACATTAATTCAAAAGCATGAAGGTCCACCTTCATAAATTCAAAGGTCCATGAATTTGTATGATGTTTGTATGGATGATTCATATGGAAACATACAATATTTAGGAAAAAAGACAGTTTGAACGTCGATGAGTTTCTATGATGTGATTGATTTTTAGGATAAAGTAAGCATGAAGCTCCATTTTTACGAACTCCAAGATCCATGAATTTGTACAACGTGATTCATACAGAAACATACAATTTCTGTACAATTTAGTACAAAAAGGTCCACCGTCATGAATTTGAAGGTCACTGAATTTGAATGGTGTGATTCATTCAAAAACATAGTTTTTTTAAAAAAACAAAAAAACAAAAAAAAACTTAGCATTCATGAATTTGAAAGTAGATGAATTCAGAAATTAGCATGAAGGTCCACCTTCATGAACTCAAAGATTCATGAATTTGTACGATGTGATTCATATGGAAATAGCACGAAGGTCCACTTTCATCAATTCAAAAGTCAATGAATTCAAAGTACATCAGTTCAAAAGTTAGCATGAAGGCCCACCTTCATGAATTTGAAGGTCTGCGAATTTGTATGGCGTTCATGTGAATGATTCATACGAAAACATACAATTTTTAAGAAAAAAAAAATCAAATATGAATGTCCATGAATTCATATGAAATGATTTTTACAGAATATTAAGATTTTTAGGAAAAAGTTAGCATGAAGCACCATCTTTACGAACTCAAAGATCCATGAATTTGTACAATGTGGTTCATACAGAAACATAAAATTTTTAGAAAAATCTTAGCCCGAAGGTCCATAATGTGATTTATACTGAAATGTAAACATTTTAGAAAACAAAAGCATGAAGATCCACCATTAAACCTAAGAGTTGGTGGGGTGTAACCAGATTTTACGAAAATGTACAATATACAACACTTAGCGTTGAACCTGGAACATTCCTTAAGCTCCTGAATCAGAATAATAGAATGTTGAATGTTGCTTTACGAAAAAGATTGTGAGGTGTATTTTTCCTGTTTGTTTGGTGTATTCTGTGGTGGTTTGTGTACGGGAGTTTTTAAATGGTGGAAAGCGAAGGTGAATAGAGGGAATGTTTTGCTTACAATGTTTGGCTAGAAGGGAATCCAGTCAGGTAAGGTTAGACATGATTAAACTGCTCTAATGGACTTGAAGAAGTGTTCGCTGTAGAAAGAAAAGCAAGCTTTTTACGATAATTGGCACTTCAGAGAAGCTTCCCGCTAGCAGTGGCTCATTATGATGTCACAGTGGCACTGCATTGTCATAATAGCACTGGTGAGGCGCAGCGTTCGAGAAAACACACTAGCTATTTCAGCTGGAAAGCTGACTGCAACTTAATTCAAGCGAGCAGCCTTGTCTTCGAGGCCATTGTTTCTCAAAACACGTCTCAGTGCTTGAGTACACACGCTGAGGTTTAGAAACTCGCAAACGGATATCCACCCCAGCTCGCCGCTGCTGCAGACCTCTTTATAACAATTAAAAAGTTGCTGACAGAATGTGTAAAAGAATAGGACTGCTCGTCTCCAGCTCACCCACCGCGGTGTCAGGAGTACACGCGCGCTGTGAAATCACATTACCCGAGTGCTCGGTTAATTACAGATGCTTGAGAAGAGCGGCGTGAATACAAATGTCACACTGATTGTGGATGTCGAGCTGCCGGGGGCTCGGATCAGATGCCGAGATAGATTGATCGTGTCTCTAATGGCTCACAGCATGTCGAGATGTATTAACATCATCAAGAGGAATCATTTGAGCTTCCTGCGTCAGCGAATGGCTTGATTTACTGAGGCGTCTATACGTCGTGTTGGTGTACAACAAAAGTTGTAAAAGTGTACATGACCGATTGTGTCGGATGTCATTTACAGGGCTTGTGAAACCCGGTGTATAATTAGGGAAAAGTCTGTGATTAGTTATAGCTCTACTAAAATTCTAGCGATAATCTGACTAACATTTCATGCGACCTTACCTGGATAATAAGGAAGTAGGTCAATGTTAGGAATGAGTTATGGTGGAGAGAGTCGTATGTGTGCTCGCTGTGATGTATGAAGTGCTTGAAAGGAGTTTGGTAGGTTTTATTTATTTTTTCCTGTGGTTAATTTGCATTTATAATCAGATGCATCAGTGTTTGGAGTGAGGCGGCAGGGTGTGTTTATGTGTTCACTTTGATGCGAACAAGTGCAGAAAGGGAACATGCTGCGGCGGTCTAATCTCTTGCTGTTTTCTGTCCCTGTCTCTGCTCGGCTGTCTGCACTAATTACCATTCTTCTTCTCTTAATTAACAGTCTTACAAAAACAGCACATGGGGCCAGTAACATCTTGCTTAAAAGAATGTTTCGATGAGTGTCACTCTGAAATGTAAATTTATTGAGGTTTGCTTTCATCATGCTCATTGTATAGCATGTATTCTTGAACAGTCTCTTCATTAATATTTCAATCTTTTCATTAAACTACTCCTCAAGTGATTTTTCAAGCAAAGTTGAATTCTCTGACAGGAAGTAAAGATGCCTATATAAAATGATATGCCACAGTGTTTCTCTGTTACAGACCATTGGATGTAAGGAATGTTTGGCTGGATATTTGCAAACCCCTCTTGTCATAAGATATATTAAAAAGTGTGCTCTTGGACATTGAGAAAAGGCCTTGCATTGATATTACTCAGCGCTCAGCCAAATCTACATTTTGTATGCATTTCTTTTTTTCGAGATCTAAAGGTCTACGGCTTCAGCTTTTAATTTTCAGCATTTTTTTTTTACTTTGTGTTTAGTTTTTGTACCTTTTTATGTTTACATTGTATCTTGCATTGTCCTAAAGGAAAACACAATAAAATGTATCCTCCTTGTTCTTATATCTCACTGTCATGCTTTGGTCTACATTTAGCACAGAGCATTCATCTTCCATAGATTTATATGCAGAGATTTAGGAGTCAGGTGTTAGGCAGACAAGGATTTAGGGATCATGTCTCTAAATCCAACATGCCATTTGTCTTTTTAGTTGAGCAATGATAGCTATTTCGCAAAAAAGAGAAAAAAAATGTATAATTTGGAATAGCATATACTGCTCTTACTATTTATACAGTATGTAGTATGCATACATTACACAATATGCCAATTTCTCTTTACATAGCATGGATTAACTAACTGACATTTGCAAAACTGTAATAACATAATATCCCACAATGCAGTGCCAAAATGCTTTGCCTTCCTTTTCCAGTGTGAAAAACTGGAGTAAAATTACAGTGATTTTTAACATCATTATTTTGACTTCCCTGTTAAAAAACAAACAAAACAAAAAAAAACAGCATATGCTGGTTAGGTACAGTTGAGGTTAAAAGTTTACATCCCTCTTTTAGAATCTACAAAATGTTAATCATTTACCAAAATAAAAGGGATCATACAAAATTCATGTTATTGTTTATTTAGTACTGACCTGAATAAGATATTTCACATAAAAGATGTTTACATATAGTCCACAAAAGATAATAGTTGAATTTATAAAAATGACCCCGTTCAAAAGTTTACATACACTTGATTCTTAATACTGTCTTGTTACCTGAAACATCCACAACTGTATTTTTTTGTTTAGTGATAGTTGTTCATGAGTTCCTTGTTTGTCCTGAACAGTTAAACTGCCTGCTGTTCTCCAGAAAAAAAAAATCCTTCAGGTCCTATAAATTCTTTGGTTTTCCAGCATTTTTGTGTATTTAAACCCTTTCCAGCAATGACTGTATGCAACTATTACACGTGATGAGGTCATGTAACAATGATTTAGCATAGGCTATTACTGTCTAAAGTTATGAAAAGCTAGCATGCTAATATAACTCTTTGCTGGATATAAACTACTTAGATGTTGTATGCATATAATACCTAGTTGACTACAATGTATGTGGAATAAAATACCCCATGAAGGACCAATTTTACCCCTAACAATAGAGCTGCAGTGCTGATATGAAGAGTTCAGATGCAAAACCCCCTAAAAGTCATCTCGGTCAAAAATGAGATAATGATACTGAGTGAATACTCTCGACACATATTATACGTCCACCAAATACTTTTACTTCAAACTTGCTAAAATCCCAGCCTCAGCCCAATCAGAAGTACCAGTACTTACATAGAAACCTATACATCGGAGCCTGATAAAAAAAAAATATTTTTTAAAGAAAGACGTCAGATGGATTTAGTGGCTTTTGCATCTGAACTCTTCATATATTTTTAGGCCTGTGTGGAAGTTAGAATCACCCTGGTTTATTAGCTTCTGGATTAGCTAAAGCAGAAAATAAGCTCCATCACCAACAAAACTTGTTCAACATTGTAACACAACTACTTTGAACCTCATACAATTAGTAAAAGCAGAAGTAAAAAGTTAAAACAGGCTATAAACAAACTACACCATGGTCACATGAGTTCAATGTCACCATCAACTAAGCTTCCGACAACTCTTTTAGTGTTTGTTTCAAAAACATTTTTCCTGTCAAAGGTGTTTAGTCTAGATAAGCTTTCTTGTTTGGTTTGTAAATGCTTTAGAAACACACCAGGGGTGCATTACTTGTGTATTTTATGTAGTAGAATAAAACAAGAATGAAAATATCTTGAGACTGACCTCATGTTAGACTCAGAACCCTGACAGAAATGCTAACTTTGGTTTGATTCCCAGGTAAAGCAAAAACTGATTAAATGCCTGTACGCGTCTTCCGAAATTATTGCTATCAGTTTTAAGTTACTCTGAGTTGCTAATTTTTGTTTCAATTAATAGGCAGCGTGTACTGCGTCTGTTCCAACTTCCATTCCATTTCATTTCATATTCCGCAGAAAGAACGTTGCGCAAGGTTTGACGTAACAGAGACGTCAAAACCCATTGGTTCTAGAGTTTCAGGTGACCAATAATTGCATATACTCGAAGGGAGGAAAATTACACTGCGTCAATCAATGTAAGGAATAATTTCATATGTATGAAAACGGATATTCTGGCTGAAAATCGTAGAGTGGAGGGGGAGTAAATGATGATATTGTTTTTATTTCGGTTGATTTATTCCTTTAAACATGGATAAATATTTGACCCGCGTGCAACTGTTAGATGAATACGAAAAAGCTTTATAGGCTAGAAAAAGCTGTAAGCAGTAAGTAAAGCTGACTGCAGTGCCACAGCAAATGAATTGGTAAAACAAACATTTTGTGCCGCTTTCAAGGTGAGTTTTCAGTTTTTACGCATTGTACTGAACCATAGAATTGTAATATGTAAAGACTTAAGTCACTCATTCATTTCTAATAATTTGTAGACGCGGTCATAACCATCACATGAGGGATAGATTTGATTAGAAAAATAAAACACTTTGTCCAGTAGGGGGCAGCCTTAAACAAGCTTGAACCATTATGTCAACGGACTAAATCTAGATGGAAATAGTGTGTTCACAGTGGGTTGTCGCTCCGGTTGGTCTCAGAAGCTTGTTCCCCTAACTATGAAGGGAGATCTTCATCCTCCTCCTCTCAGCTCCGGAGCACAGCATCAAAGACACCTTTCATCCTTCATCTTCACACCTCTGATCTCAGGCATGTCAAGTGCTCCTGTTACTATCCACCTTTAATGTCTGATTCAGGGTCAGGTTGCCATCATGGTTCATACTGTATATTTTCAGACTTAATTTTGAATTGATTCTTGGTCAGATGCTGTGAGGTAGAGATCACTTCACAGGAGGTGGAGTTGAAGCATATGACATGTCGCTGTTTTACATTGTGGGTATTGTGTTATAGAGGTGTAAAATAAAATCCACAATCAATTAAGAGTTTCAATTTGAACAAAGCACAGAATAGACACAGGACTTGTTGAAACGCATCTGCAAAGTTTATTGACAGTCATCTTTGACTCAGACAAAACAAAGCTTCATAAACTGATCACAGACTTTAAGAAGAAAACAAATCTGAACATGGGTTTGAGTCAAAAACTGAATGCCACAATAAGCTGAGACATTTCTCGTGACTAAATCACTACTGACCTCATGGACTCTATGAATCAATGATTCAATTAACACAGCCCTTAAATGAACCCTGGGAAAGAGGAATCATGTCATTTTGATTCAATATTTGTTTGGTCCCACTGTTCACCAATGGGTAATGAGTGAACGAAACACACTGGAAACAATTACTAGGATAAAGAAAAGCAATTCCAATCATTTTTTAAAACATGTATATATCATAAGATAAAAAAAAGCTTCTGTTTCATCACAATTGAAAAAATATTCAGATTTTATCAACACTGAAATTGAAATTATTTAAGGTTGGGGTGATCATTTATGCAATCCCTGATCCCATTTGTGGTTACTTTACAAAACTTTTTTTTTTTTTCTGAAACAAAATTATTGGCCAGTGTGTGAATATGGCTGTTTTCATTATATCTAGAGCTCTGATTAAACTATATTCCAAAACAGGAAAGCTAAATAAGGTAAATGACATTTACCACAGAATCTGCAACACACATCAGATTCAACACATCGTACTCTACACGCGATACATAAATAAAGTACATTACAGGGTCGACAACAATCAAACTGTGGTGCGTCGTATAGGACTGTACGTCCTCTGAATATCCTCAGAAAAACAAGGAGTGAAAAGTTAGAACGTAAAATAAATAATCCCATTCTATAGCGATTTCAGAAATGCGGGGGGAGATCAGTACACTTTTAAACTGGATTGATTTCTTTTTTGTCCAAATATCAACAGAAAGAAAAAACTGGTAAATTTTCCCCAGAAAAAAATCACAATAAAATTTTATAAAGTGACAGAAACACAAAGATTGCCCTTATATTACAACCTAAATTGTGCAAAAGACATAAAATACAAAAGTGGGGTGAAAAGAAAAATAGATTTGGGGGAATATTAATGATATTTTAAAGTGACTTAAATTTATATATATATAGAAAAAAGTGCAAGGTTTGTTTGATAAAAAAACCTTTTTTTAATTTGCTGACATTTTCCAAAATCTTTAAAACGCAAATATTGGGCCTTCAGGGCAACTGAATGAACTTTTAGCAAGCTCACTCACAAATTTCACCATAAATAGACACCTCAGAAACAAGCTAAAAAAATTGCCAATGAAGTCATAAAACACCTGATATCATAGGGAGCAAACATAATCTTTAGTTCATCTTGCTTCCAACAAAAAGCTGGTTCTGATTGTTTCTGGCGAAGCCCCTGATTGGTGTACAGCTTGTTGGGTACAAGAAAACCAGAAAAATTCAAGAAATACAATTCCGTATAAACCACAGAGGACTGACAAGCAAACTATACAATCATAATTTCGGTCCAATAATTCAAAAAAAGAGGAAAAATAATAATAATAAAAAAAGCGCTAAAGCAACACCTCAGATACAACTATGCTAATAGGTTCCTCTAGTTAACATAAATTAACATTCAAAAGTGAATCACCACTTCAAACAAAAACAGAATATCCTGTCAGGAACGACAGGGCGTTTTCTCGACACGGTGTTAGCATTGCCTGAAGGAGAGCTGGCTAATACTAATAGCAGCATGAATTTAAGCGCCAGTCATCACGATTGCTTTACACAAGCTAACTGGCTAGTTATGAACGATGTTAGCCTGCAGTCCATTGTAGTTTACTGATATTACTCATGAGCTGCTTGAACATCCACGCACACATACAAATGCACATTATTGTGTCCTCTTTACTTCTTCTAAAAAACTTTTGAAAGTCATTTCCAGCTGTTGATGTGGATCATGGATTTGGTGGGATATTAAAGGCTCTCTATCCAACTTATTTATCCAGTTAAGGCCCGTTCACACCAGAGAACTTTTTTTTTTTTTTTTTTTGCATTTACAAGACTTCAACCAGTAGATGTCCTCAGCATGCACATTTCGAGCACATCTAAACAGTGAATCTAGCGTAACTATTTGATCTCTAACGTAATCAATGTTGTGAAAATGAAAACAATACCGACTCTTTTGTACTGTAATTTCAAAGGAGGCAAGACAATGTTGTCCAAACTAGCGATGAATTCCTGAGGTAATTTTGTGTTTTATGTTACTCTGTTTGCTGTGCAATGTCGTGTTTGCTTCTCTACAATGTTGCCTACTATTTCAAATGCGCAAGCCCCTTTAAATTTGAATGAAGTCTGATTAGCTGTCATTGTTTTATCGTTCATCAGCTGTAAAAAAAAAAACAAAAACCAAAAAAAAATATCCTTGAAAGATATCATTGCCCTGAATTGTTATCGTCAACGTTGTGGTGTGAACTCTGCTATTCTCTTAAATTTGAAACGATTTTTAAAACCTTATCTTTATAGTTATAGTTATCGTTTTCGTTCTTGGTGTGAACGGGTCTTAATAAAGGAGTGGCTATATTCCATTTGTAAATTTTATGGGTCTGGCTTCCGGTCTCATCCACGTCCAGCTATTTTTAGCTGTACAAAACAGCAAATTTTCCACTTAATATTGCAAATTGGTGTCTTTTTTCAATATTATTTTAATATATTATCTTAATCATGAGCACACTAGTGCAAACAGCTGAAGATTAAGGTGAATTGTCCCTAAATGTGATCCTGGACCACAAAACCAGTTTAGTAGCATGGATATATTTGTAGCAATAGCCAAAAATGCATTGTATGGGTCAAAATTATCCAAAATCATTAGGATATTAATTAAAGGTCATGTTCCATGAAGATATTTTGTAAATTTCCTAGTGTAAATATATCCAAACTATTTTTTGATTGCTAAGAACTTCATTTGATTTTAAAGGCAATTTGCTCAGAATTGAGATTTTTTGGAACCCATAGATTCCAGATTTTCAAATAGTTGCATCTCAGCCAAATATTGTCCTATCCTAACAAACCATAGTAGAAAGACCATTTATTCAGCTTATTAAAAAAAAAACTTACCCTTATGACTGGTTTTGTGGTCCAGGGTCACATGTAACCCTGAGAAGCTGTTTAGACGCAGTTTGTAAAGCTCCAAAAGGCGAGTCTGCTTTCAAATGCTACTTTTAACATGAAATTGGCTTTGGGGGCGAGTCAGAAAGAATTTGATCATCTTTTTGACCCTGCTTTTTTTCTTTTTCAGCACCAGCAGAAACACAGAGCCAGCCTTTTTTCCAAACATATTCCATTTTAATCAATTTGCTATTTCATCGGTGGCCTGCGCTCGCTATTATCCCCATACACACCATTTCTGGCCTACTAAAAGTGTCAGTGAAGGGGGGCTGGGAGAAATATGGATTAACTGGGCAAATCAAATATCCTCTCACCACAAATGACTCTTTCATTGGTTAATGCCTCAAGGCTGTTTTCCTTCTTCCTAGATTTTGCTCTCCATGGCAACATTGCAATTGCTTTAGCAGAAAACCCAGAGCGTGCGTGTTCTGATCCACAGTCGAGAACATGTTCACAGTAAATCAAGGTTTGATTAGGCCAACATGTTTTCGGGTCGTGAGATGAGGTGCTCTATTTAACCGCAGTTCTCTGTGGCTATCACATTTCCCAGCACCGTTGGATCAATTAAGATATCCAATATTAATGTTCTTTAAATGAGCTGTTATGTAACATGACTCACTAGTTAATCATCCCTGTGTATTGTTTTAACAAATCATATCTCTTTAATTCCACCACAACGTCCTGTTCGTCCAACGCACGCATAAGCAAAATTATAGCGGACCGTTAGCTGACCTGCTACCTACCAAAGCTTCATATTACATTACAAAACACATGATCAAATAGTCATCAAAGCACAAAGACCTCCAGATCAACTCGCTTTAGAGCATGTAATAAGGGCAAGCTGTCGGTTACACAACTAGCATGAAATGGCGAGGTATGAAAGCACTGTACCTTTATATCTGTCTCAGTCTCAGCCCAGCACAGACAAAAATTGTGAAACGCTGAGACGCTCTTGTATGACTTTCAATAGTGCCTTAGCTGGTCTGACTAGAGAGGACAGCGGAAGGAAAAAATAACAGACTGTAACACCCCTTATTGAATATGATTCCAGCTTTGAAGGATATGCAGCTATGCTATGGATGAGAGTCTGTTATGCAGTCTGTTATGGCTCACGGAGAAGGTAGACGAAATGGGAGATGTGCAACCACCTGAAATGTCCTGAATTGGATGAGATACTGTCTTACGTCGGTTGAAAAGCCGGATGCTTCTAAAAAGCAGCAACATCACTGGTTACCATAGCAACAGAGACTTGAGCATGAAATACGAAAGACCTTTGTGAATGGATGCCTGAGCCTTGAAGGTTCAAGGGTTCAAAAGTCATCGCCATGGGAGCGGAGACCCATGCAGTGCCAGAGCAAGTCCCTGAACTGTGACACCATCCCTCTCTTGAAACAGAGATCTATTAGAGATCCTTAATGGCCCTTATGAGACTTGGGTTTGGGGAGGATGAGGGAATCCCCCCTAAGTGCTCCGGTAGGTCTTTATAATGTCTTTGATAGCTCTCCTACAGATGGGACAGTTAGCGTTGGCCATTTTTTTGAGGCGGAGACCGCAGGTGTAGCAGAGACACATGTGTCCGCAGGCATAGATGACGGTGTCCACGGTGTTTTCGTAGCAGATAGAACACTCGTCCGGGCATGAGCCTGAGGCGGATGGGAAAGTAGGGGATTTGGGGAGACTGACGGGCGAGTTGGGTGTTGTTCCTGTGACAGAGAAAAAATTGATTACCATTTACTCATTTACAAGTATAGTAGTTGCTCCTGGGATGTAGATCCCATAAGGCTTTCAGATAACAAAAGGTCAGAAATCACCTTGTTATTATAAAAACCATACTATGTTGTCTTTAATGTCAAATAGGCCTACTTAAATTTGCCTAATTACTTTAATCAACTGTTGTCAATAACAATAGACTGTATAAAATTTTATCTAAATTACACGTGTAAAAAGAGTTCATAGGGCTGCAATATTATGACAGAAATCATTATTGAAATCATTGCTCTTTATATTGTAATACTGATTATCAATATTGATATAGAAAACAATATAAAACATTTTTGTTTCGTTTTGGTCATGTTACATTCTGGCTTCACAGACAAACATGTCCATGATGTTAGTCAAGTCTAGCACAATTTATGGCAAAAACTCCTGAAAATAATCTTTACTTGCATGGTATCTGCACAGTGTTGTTTATGATGAGGAAATTTGCGAGCACGCACATTCAACAACAGCTCCGGTGTTTGCAGTGCTGACTAATCTAAGTGCCTCTGATTATTGGGTTTTCAGTCCTGACCAAGCTAAGCGCCTCTGATTGGCTGATGCACTCTTAAATTCAACAGAAACGCATTTGATTGGTTATAAGCATAGGTGCCGATTTATGTTTCTGCTGCTGAGTGCTCAATCCTCCCACCCCCCGTGGGTGCTTATGATATATTCACTACACAAAATTTATCTTGCGAAGTGAAACGCACATACTGCAAATACATTATTTAGAAACGAACACGCATTCTTTCTATGAGGGCTGCGCTTCACTAAATAAAATTATTTCATATATACCTGTTTACAATAGGCACTTATTCGCGCATACACAAGAAAAGTTTGAGGGCACACACGTAATATCTGAGGGAGGAGGATAATATCTATATAATAAACACTGGGTTGCATTGCAGCAATGTAGGATGATTTTGAAGTTTGGAGGAGAAAACGAGATGGGAGTTTTTCGACCTACCCTAACCATCTTGAACGGGATCACACAGAGTACATGCAGAGCTAGACAAGACAAGCATTTGAGTATAAAAATATATAAATTGTCAATTTTTTTTTTTTAACCAACCACTATATGGAGAGAAATCCTGAAAGGTTTTCCTCAAAAAACAATTTCTTTACGACTGAAGAAAGAAAGACATGAACATCTTAGATAACAAGGGGGTGAGTAAATTATCTGTAAATTTTAGTTCTGAAAGTGAACTTCTTTGCCCGTCTTGAATTAATGAGGCATTTTTTTCCGACCCCGCAACAGTGACCTAAAGGTGGCTTATATGAATTGTGTGTCTTCTGAAAGTTTTGTGTCAGAAGAAGAGCAAAATACAATGCCATTTTTATCATACAATCTTAAAATTATCTTAATTTCATGCGCATAAATGGCAGATATTACTGATAAAAAAAAGTACATGTGTTTTTTCCAGGAAATCTTAAAATACTGTATGTCTGAAAATACTGACCTTCAGTGGAGCTGCAGAAGGCAGCAGAACAGCCACGTTCATTGAGACTGGGCACTGGGCTTCCACCACACAGGCCTGAGGGCGAGAGGGGCGAAGCAGAGGGGGAACCAGGGCTGGACGGTTCACGAGCATCACCCAAGAAAGTGGAGCCTGGAAATGCACAAAGTAATAAATAGGTGACATTTTTAATGTGGTTCAGTTATACTAATAATGTATGCTGTACACAAGAAAAAAAAAAGTGTTTTTCTAAATATTGTTTTATGTAACCTCTGCTTTCTGATATTGTGTAAAGACAATTATATCAGAGACTGTTGTAAAAAGTTTTTGTTGGTGTGTAATATACAGTTGAGGTCAAAATTTTACATACTGTACACCTTGCAGAATCTGCAAAATGTTAATTATTTTACCAAAATAAGAGGGAACATACAAAATGCATGTTATTTTTTATTTAGTACTGACCTGAATAAGATATTTCACATGAAAGACATTTACATATAGTTCACAAGAGAAAGCAATAGCTGAATTTACAATTCACAAATGTTTTTTCAGCATTTTTTGTGTATTTGAACCCTTTCCAACAATGACTGTATGATTTTGAGATCCATCTTTTTACAGTAAGGACAACTGAGGCACTCATATGCAACTATTACAGAAAGTTCAAACACTCACTTATGCTTCAGGAGGAAACACTAAGAGTGCATTAAGAGCCAGGGGTGTAAACTTTTGAACAGAATGAAAATGTGTAAATTTTTCTTATTTGACTAAATATAAATTTTTCATTTGGTACTGCCCTTCAAAAGCTACAGAAGATGCGTGCATGTTTCCCAGAAGACAAAATAAGTTAAATTTACCCTAATCTTCGATTTCAACGTTTTTATCCCCAAATCTGATGCATCGAGTTTCCTTCTGAAGCATCAGTGAGCGTTTGAACCTTCTGTAATAAGAGCCCCTCAGTTGCTGTGGATCATTCAAGTAACAACACAGTATTAAGAATCAAGAATGTTTTTTATAAATTCAACTATTATTTTCTCTTGAGGATATGTAAAAATCTTTTACGTGAAATATCTTATTCAGGTCAGTGCTAAATAAAAAATAACAAGCATTTTATATGATCCCTCTTATTTGGAAAAAATAATTAAAGTTTTGCAGATTCTGCAAGGTGTATGTAAACTCTTGACTTTAACTGTACATCGGATGATCAATGAACACTGAGAATGACATTTGAAAATTACCACTCAAGGAGATGTAGCCTATATCTAAAGCTGTTATTGCAACTGTGTCACCCTCTTCGTAGAACCACATAGAACATAATGTAAACTTGCACAGGTGCTGCATTTATGGATGTTATGGGGGTGTTTGTTTCACTAATCTCAGTACATTGTTCTGGCTGCAGGAGCTTAGGATGGAATCTGAATCTGACACCTTTAAAGACCATGTTGACCTGAGATTCGTTAACAGTTCCGACACTCGGGCAAAGCCATCTTGCATTATCCAGCATTTTAACTTGCAAACCTCATCTACAGAGCTTGAATAAAATAGAACAGCAATTCTCTGACTGACAGATCATCATTTGGAGAGTTTATTGACTTGTTCAATGAACCACAAATAAATTCAGCCTATTTGCTGAGTGGTTGCTCATATAACAAGCTGTAGTGAAATATACATATTCCGTTTTGTATTAAATATTACTTTAAATACTACACAAACGTTAAAATACATGATTAAATTTGGTGTATATGACCAATTCTTAGAGGGGTGGGGGTCTGTTCAAGTTCTAATAGAATTGTTAATGGAATCATTAGGGAAGTCATTAATTGGGATCAGAGCCGGACTCATTCATTTCCTTACAATTTCCATTCCTAATAAGGGCTACGGAATTCTGGGCCTTTTAATGTAGTCTAGAGCTAAGACTGAATTAAATTGAACTGACCTAATTTCTAGTACACTGGATCTTCTGATATACGTGCATGTGTGTATATGAGAGAGCGAATTGGCTGAACTGAAACTAACATGACCTGCATTTACTCTGCAGAGGTCTATGACAATATTAGATAGGAGTCAGCGGGATTCCCCAAGGTCTTGTTTTAGGCCCGTCAGCGGTTTGATTTATACAGTACATGTGTGTGTGTGTTCTTTGTTCACATGTTTGCATACAGTATGTTAGTCCTACAGCGTGATCCTTTATTAAGATGGAGACAGGGTTAGGGGTTATAAATGGGGTGGAGTCCACTAAACGTGATCCTTTGTGAGTCTGACATGCCATTCCACCTTCTTGTCATTCCACACATAGACATATCATAAATCCCCTTCTCTAGGCCTCAGCAACTGGCCCTGGATCACAAGGGCCAGACCTCTTCAAGAGCATCTCTACTAGATTAACAGGGACACAAGAACAGCTGAGTCTCTCTAACCTCCACCCGTTCAAAAAAAAAACCTATTAGAGAAAGTCAGGCCTCTGGAAAGCCTTTCGTCATGCGTAAAATGAGCACTATGCGCCAACATGGCAGAAAGGCTTTTCTGTATTTTGAATACCAAAGGGGTACTGACTAAACCAGCTTGCATGGTATAAACACTCACATCATTTATCCGTCAAAAAAATTCTGTTTATGCTTAAGTTAAGGTGTGAGCTGCATGTATTCACATATGTCCTATATTAGGGGTCTCAAACTGAAATTACTGGGGGTTAGTGCACTGCTTTCAGTATATAAGTGATTTGATACAGAAATTTGAATAGTACTTACTTTAAGTAAATGTCACTTTTGTTCAGTTTCATATATTCACACAAAAGTGAACTTCTACACCGAGATCAGAACAAGTATATTTCATATGTAGAGTATGTACTATTTTTTGTTTTTGTAAGATGTCTGCATTTAATTGTGTAACTTTTCCTGTCTCTGTCTTTACACCGATCATATATAGTCTCTGTTACCGTCACTGTGAGCTCTTACTGACGTCATGGGGAAAAAACATGCGTTCAGTGATCAGTTACTGTAGCTAGCAGACACTTGCAATAAACTGCAATAAATTAGGGATGGAGAGAGTCAAGAAGGAAGTGTTTGTATTGTGTCTATTATTTTCATGTGTTTGTGCATTTCGTATATTACCACTAGTTTTAATTAAAGTGCTTGAAGGGCAGAAATAATATCAATTTATTCAAATAAGTCAATATTTGCATACTGAATTGCAATTCAGTCTTCTTCCTTAGATTTATTTGCATTCTGGTAATCTTTATTACACATGCTCTCTGGATTCTCCTGATCAATCATTAAGCATGATTGTATAGTATCTACTTACAGATTAGTAATAATTATTGATTAATATTGTTATATTTATCTTTACCTAGATCCAAAGCCTAAAACCTAAGCTTAAAGCTTAAAGCTTAAAACTGAATTCTTTTGCAGTCTGCAAGCTCTGGTATTTCTTTCATGTTTCCTCATTTTTCATGTTACTGTTGAATGAGCACAATGAGACCATTTTCTAACAAGTAAATAGTTATTACAATGGCGTTTTGAACCTTGAATCTTGAAAGAACAAAAACATTATGCTAGGAGGCGAAATAGGAATGAGAAATAGAGAGAAGAGATGTAAACGAGAGAAATGTTCTCAAATGAATGTTCTCAAATGAAGTGTGAATCGCCCACTCTCCTCTTCACTTTCTCATTTCCTTTCCTTCACCGCATGTTAATGAGATGGGGTGAGCGCGTTGGTGGAGGGAGGGGAATGTGCTTCCAGCGACACAGACATCTTGGAGAGTGCATCCAAAGCTAACAGAGGTCAGAGCCCTCCTACACAAACTCCTGTAATACGTCCTGTTTTTAGCGGTGTATTGTTTTTGTGTGCACATTCTTTGTTTAGTTCAAACTTTATTGAGAGCGTGTCAGTCGCAGGTGTGTGGGTGAGACCTGGAGCACTGTCTGGTGTTCTAAAAGGTTACTGGTGTTTGCATGTTTGAGAGCCAAAACATCTCCAAAACTCATACAATTTTGCACATGTATCAGAAGTAGCAAAAATGTGTATCCGTCATGGGTTTCAGAATGTCCAATTTGCCCTAAACTTTACAGGTTGCACATAAGCTGAATAAATAAGCTTTCCATTGATGTATGGTTTGTAAGGATAGGACGATATTTGGCTGAGATACAACTATTTGACAATATTAAGGGTGCAAAAAAATCGAAATGTTGAGAAAATCCTTTAAAGTTGTCCAAATTAAGTTCTTAGCAATGCATATTACTAATCAAAAAATAAATAAATAACATTTATCTTCATGGAACATGATCTTTAATTAATACCCTTATGATTTTTGGCATAAAAAAGAAATCAATAATTTTGACCTATTCAATGTATTGTTGGCTACTGCTACAAATAAATGTATTGTTTAAGAAAATATTTTGGAAACCTCTATCGGTTTAATAACCAGGCATGTTTTTCAGTGCAAAACTGTATTCGCAACCAATGCATTCCACACCTGAATGTGATTTTGCAGTCGATTGTGCTGCACTACTGCCCTGAAATGTAAGGTCATAAAAAGACAAAAAAAACAAATGTCTTAAAGGAGATGTTCACTTCCAGAATAAAAAATTCCTGACAATTTAGTCACTACCATCTCATCCAAGATGTTCATGACTTTCTTTAGTCGCAAAGAAATTAAGGTTTTGAGAAAAACATTCCACATTTTTTCTATATAGATAAAACCCTTATTTCTCAGCTGGGGTCGTGTAGAGCCCTTTGAAGCTGCATTAAATCTGCAACATGGACCTTCAAACCACTGGCCACCATTGAAGTCCACAATATGTAGAAAAATCCTGGAATCAGGGCTTGACATTAAGCTTTGACATGTGCTTGTCCTTCGGACAAGTAAACTATTCATTCACTTGTCCGAGTAAAATATGTACTTG
Organism: Cirrhinus molitorella; assembly: GCA_033026305.1. NCBI lineage: Eukaryota > Metazoa > Chordata > Actinopteri > Cypriniformes > Cyprinidae > Cirrhinus > Cirrhinus molitorella. The sequence goes on from CM065120.1 coordinate 34,304,199, forward strand.
TTCGAATTTTTTTTACTTTTTTTTCTTTGGCGTAAAGGTAATCCATTTTGAAGCAATAGTCTCATCACTAATCTATGAGGTTTTACATTAATCAGCATATTTGTGATATTTGCCTTAAATTGATTTCTAGGACACTTTTTCACTTTATGAAAGGCAATATTTTCCGAACCTTACTAAATGTACATGTCCATCATTTATGTAAAATTCTTAAATTTTGTTAATACATTCAGTTAGAATAATTAGACTCTGTATGTTACCATTCAAATTAAATCAGTATCAAAAAACTTTGTCTTTCCACTGCAGAGGAAAAACCGAACCTGCATCGAAAGTGCCATTTAAATATATTTACTCTGACTGTTTAATGAACATAAGAGGTCCCAAAAATGCATTTAGACAGTAAAATTGCAAATGCATAAATAATGTTAGAAGATTAATGTTTTACTTTTTAAACATATAAATCTAAATGTTGGAAAAATGCAATCATTTTAAAAATATGAAATTGAACCACCAGAAGGTGGCGGTAAGTAATTGTCTTAATGAGTGAGTCACAGATTCAACCATAGACGGATTCAACCAGTTCGTTCAAACGGCTGACTTTATGAATCCTCAATGAATCATTCGGTACTGAAAAAACGCTGTGTCGCTCGGAGATTCGCGACTGTTCTGCTGTGGTTTTGCTTAGAACTATTTTCATTAGCAAAGCGGCCAATGAGGTATCTAAAATGTAAGTCAGTTAAAATTAACTACTAGTTTATTGAACTGCTGTTGTATAAAATGTCACATCTGCAGTCGTAATGGTGCTTGTTCGTGTGATGTTGCTTACCTATATCATATGTTATATACAATATATATATTTTTTTTCTACCACAGTATGTTTGTTCATGATTGTTTTTTTGTGTGTGCTGTTGCGGCTAGTAGTTTAGATTTTACGTGAGTCAGATATGGCTGCACGAGCCTCAACTGACGCAACCTTGATACTGTCCATTTTCATTCACCGTGTATACTGTAAGTAATACAATCAAGAATCATTCTCACCAAAGTTTGTGGTGCTGTGCTAGTTATTGTATTGATGTTTTAATCTGGTTACTTGTCCGGTTGGGCAAGTAAAATTTTCTTTCACTTGCCCTTTCACAAAATCCACTTGTCCCGGACAAGCGGACAAGCGTTAATGTCGAGCCCTGTGGAATGTTTTTCTCAAAAAGCTTAATTTCTTTACGACTGAAGAAAGAAATGGATGGCATTGGGGTGAGTAAATTATCAGGAAATTTTTATTCTGGAAGTGAACTTCGCCTTGAAATATCATTTTAAAATTTTCTTGAATAAGTGTGCATTCTAGTTTAAGTTGGTTTCACATTCACGTGAATCTTGCCACAATCCCATAGCAAGCAAACTTCTAAGGGTAGTCTTTAGAAAGGTACCCTATTGCGCTCATGACATCCTTCACATTACCAATTTTAAATGTGAAACGTTCCCTTGTTTGAACTAAACTGCCAGTGAAAAAGTTTGGACAAGCATATCTAGACAATGTAGAACTATAGATTTGGCTTGCTTACCTAGAATCCTCAGCTGCGTGACAGCACCATGCAGTCCAAAGAACATCCAGAGTGGTCGAGAGTTGTCCACACACACCTGCATCCCCACGTTGTTGCCATTATGACTCAGAATTACTTCCCCTTCCTGTGTGACCAGGAAACCCAGGATATCGCCACTCTGCAAAGCAGTAGGCACCCTGCACACCGCCCAGAATTCCTTACGGTCTACCAGCGCCTCGGGATTGTAAGGGAGGTCGCTAGGGCGAAGCACTGCTGGGTCACATGACGTCACACCGTATGAGAGAGACCCGGATCGAGCAGGGCTGGACTTGATGACTTTGATGAAGATGGTTTCGCCAATTCGCAGCGGGCGATCTGTGAAGACCAGCGTGCGCTCTTCACGATTGTGTTCGGATCGGGCCACGGTCTGTTCGTTAAGGGTCTTGATGTGGGCACCTCGGAGCTGGTGGAAACGTAGGTCACATTCCAAGGTGTGAGGAAGCAGCGATGACTGCTGGGAGTTCATAGAATTTTGAGGAATGGGACAGGCGACCGGGGCGGGAGGGAGACGAAGCCTGGCATCATCTTGTTGCAGGTTAAGATCGCAAAGACTGACGGACAGGCGGGAGGTGTCTGCTTCACGTCGCAAAGAGGTGGATCCACGTACTGTGGTGAAGGAACGTGGGCGGAGAAGGTCTGGAGGGACGACTTCACTGTCTGTGGGACACAGGTGGGATACAAAGTTAGATTAGCTATTAGCTATTTGTATTCAATGGTTGATCCTGGATAATTGACAACTATTGGGCAGTTAACAGAGCTGATAGTCAAACTGATAGTCAACGAGAAGAGTCTTGGTCAGCCAAAATTTTATTAGGCGCAGGGAAAAAAAAATCCACAGAAAGTAATGCAGTCCGTGACGGACAGATCATTAAAGCCTGGCCTATGTGGTAATACATCAGGCAGGACATCCAAACACTCACCTATCATTCATCGACCTTAAATATGGCTTTTCATCTGAAAGATGTATATAAGAGCAACTTTACACGGTAGCTCAATCTAATGTTAACCTAGAAAAATGTGCACAAGTGAAGTGCGGAGTGTGGAAGCTGAAAAGTAGTGCGCTCACTGCATGACAAATGGAGGCGCCGGTGCGGTCACTTGCTCTTTAAATGCTCTGTCATTTTTAGTCATATAAATAAAAGTAATACATCTTTAGAATCTGTAAAGAATTTGCATTTAGAATAACAACACAACATTGTGCTTTTGTAAAATAATGAAAGCAAACAGGATGCCTCGGTCTCTGAACTTGAGTGCGAAACTTCGACACATCCGTGCATACTTGCCTTACAGACATGAAAAATATAGAGAGAGAGAGCAAAATGTCTGCTTTTAAATGAACCAATTCAAAAAGAAAATAAATATTTGCAGATTATGTAATACGTATACAAACATGCATACAGGCGCATCATTACTGCAGAGATGACGAGTCATTGTCGCCGACTTCATCTCTTAAGACGAATACAAAGAAACCACTAGTTTATCAATAAATTATTAAAACGTTAATGCAGTCCCCTTGCTTTTAATCCCTGACACATTCATGATCATTATATTTTGTGTGCTCTTGAGCGCTTATTAAGCTATGTAGGCAATTTAAGGCTCATTATTATGATTTATATGGTTTATTCATAAACATGCAACTAATAGTCGACTATTGCTTAAAATGAACGATTCCTAGTTGATTAAAAAAATCTTTAGTCAAGGGCAGCCCCATATACTTGCCTTATAGACATGAAAAATATATCTATAGAGAGCGAAATGTCTACTTTTTGATTCAAATAGAAAATAAATATTCTCTGATTATGTAATCTGTATGAAATATGCATACAGGTGCATCACTACTCTACTGCGGAGATGACGAGAAAAAAATCTTTAGTCAAGGGCAGCCCTAGCAGTTACTATCCCTACAGCATGGTTTTCAACTCTTACATGGTAGCTCAATCTAATGTTAACCTACAAAATATGCACTATTGAAGTGTCTATGAGGAGTCTGAACAGTAGCGCGCTCACTGCATGACAGATGGACGCGCCGGTGCGGTCATTTGCTCTTAAAATACTCCGTCATTTTTGGTCACACAAATAAAAGTAATACATTTTTAGAATCTGTAAAGACTATGGGCCCTCGAGGCCCAGTTTCCTGCAGAGTTTTGCTCCAATCCTGATCAGTTTGACTTACCTGATTAGCTGTGTGTTTGATTAGGGTTACAACTAAACTCTGCATGAAAGTGGACCTTGAGGGTCCAGAGCCTCTGCCCTATAGATTTCAATGCCTATCACGAATTATGCCATACTTATGCCAAAAAAGTTTGCTGAGGCCCCCTAGTGGCATTTGTCAACTGGCCAGCCTGGGAGACCAGGTAAACACCAGCTTTAACAGGCTTGGAGACCAGCTAGACCACATTAGAGCCTAGAGATACAAATCTTTTCAACAACTACCAAAATCGTACATGCTGCAGTGGCTATTAATTCAACAAATGAAAAAACTATTTCAAAAATCTAAATAGAGTTCTAGTTACTGTTCACATCTCTGGATCAAAGTGAGTTACATAACCGCTAGTTTTTTTTTTCCAAAATGGCTGCCAAGGAGTGTCTCTTTACATTCTCTACCATTTATTCCGTTTACTCATTGGCTGTCAGGAATAGAACTTTATAGTAATGTAATAGTAGGCGAGCATAGTACTATAAGCACAACATACCCACTGCTCCACGCCTGCATGCCAAAAATAGTGCAAAATATGAACGAAATGCTGCGCTAGCAAAGTGTTCAGCGTACACTGCATTTAATTCTCCACTCCTAGTAGCCTAAAATAGCGTATTACAGTAGTTTAGAGGTAGGCTAGCTTAGTTTATAATAGCTCAGCACTCAAACAAGCTGAAGACCGTCGTTCCTCCTTTTGTAACTGATAGCCCCACTGGAGTGTGCCCTGTATTTAGACCTCATCTGTGCATTTAAAATCAGTCAGACCCCAGACAAAAATATTAGCACTAAAAGTGGCCTGCCAGTGCTAATTAGCTTGTTAAAATTAGCTGTTCCTCCTAAGAGCCCCACCTTTGATATTTTTTTAAGATAGGGAGAACATTATTTAACCTACTCAATAAAATGGATTTAGTATGTATAGCTTATACATCAGAATTATAATATATATTTTTAATATACATATATATATATATATATATATATATACATATTTTTTTTTTTTAATGAATAGATGGATATTTAAATATTTCAAATGTCATTCTACCGTCTTTAATACTTGTTTACGAATTTTACTGTGAATAAATGACACTGTAAGGTGCTTTGAATTAGCATCCTCACAGCAGTGTTGGTTTGAAAGAGATGGTTACGCAGAGAAGGAAGCGACTAGAAGATAAAAACGAAGGTGGAGGTCAAGAAGTGTGATAGATGGAGATAAAAGGAAAGTGAGAGGTTTTACCTCCAGAGGGCCTCTACCTCTCTTTCTCTTCCTGTGTCTGTCTCTATATATCGACAATGACCCGCAGAGACTGTTGATTAGCTCTCGTCTCAGATAAACCCTCTTAGACCCATTACAGTATGTGTGAGTGGCTCAGCAAACAATGGTGAAAGAGAAAAAGCAGTTCTCCAGCCCTCTATGTTCAGCTCTATAAGGACGTAACTCATTTCCATCAGGATGAAGGACGCAAGATGGTTTGCTTAGAGATTAATCCTTAACATTCAAGGCTAACAGGTCAGCAAATGAATTATTCCATAATAATATGCAAAGCAACTGGGTAAACAGAATGAAGCAATATCTGTGACACAACTGTTTTCTCTTATTATCTTTCATAATAAGAGTCAACAAAGGATTAGAATTAGAATTACACTTATCACTAAAGCACTGAAATACTTGCATAATACAGATAGCATAAGCAAATAAAAAAAAGATTGAGTGAAATACGTTATAACTGGACTACAATAGTCTGGGCATGGGTGCAAGCTGAGTACAGCTGTTAAAAGGCTGCTAAAACTTTCCTAACCCTATTCATGTGAGGTCTTGCGCAAGTTTGAGATTGAATGCAGCTATAGATTAGTAGATCTTCATTTTCTGTTACTTATGATTGCAGCGTCTTATTTGGATATATACAGTTGAAGTAAAAATTTTACATACACCTTGCAGAATCTCCAAAATGTCAATTATTTTACCAAAATAAGAGGGATCATACAAAATGCATGTTGTTTTTTTTAATACTGACCTGAATTAGATATTTCACATAAAAGACGTTTACATATAGTCCACAAGAGAAAATAAATAGCCTAATTTGTAAAAATTACCCTGTTCAAAAGTTTACATACACTTGATTCTTAATACTGTGTTGTTGAATGATTGATAGCTGTGTTACTTTTTTTGGTTTGTTTGTTTCGTAATGGTTGCCCATGAGTCCCTTGTTTGTTCTGAACTGTTAAACTTGACAAACAAGGGACTCATGAACAACTATCACTAAACAACAACAACAACAACAACAAAAAAGCACAGCTGTGGATCATTCAGGTAACAACACAGTATTAAGTTATGTTATGTTAACTTTTAAACTGGGTAATTTTTACATATTCAATAAAGATTTTCTCTTGTGGACTATATGTAAATGTCTTTTATGTGAAATATTTTTTATTCAGGTCAGTACTAAAAAAAATAACATGCATTTTGTGTGATCCCTCTAATTTTGGTAAACTAATTTTGAAGATTCTTCAAGGTGTATGTAAACTTTTGACTTCAACTGTACATCTTCTGTTTGTAGCACTCTGAATCCCATCATCGGCTTTCATGGCATTCAGATCTAGCTTTGATAAATTAATCTAAGTACGTAGTCTTTGATTTGCACACAAAAAAATCTGCCTGCCGTATGAAGTGCTTTGAACTGCTAATCAGTGTCCCAACATAAGGACTTAATTTTCCTTATTGATCCTTTAAAAACATTTTCTAAGAGCTTCAAAGTGTCTTGTGTGGTAGTCTGTGCTAATTAGCGAAATATTAAACACTCCTAAGGAGAGCATGGGGACGGCCCAGGGGCACTAACTCTAACACAACTACAAAATTATTAAAGGCAAGATGGAGATAAATTTACACTTGTTAGACTCTTATGGGCAAGAAGAAAAAAATAATAAAGTCACAGGAGATAATGAAGCAGCATCATATTCCAGCCAAAAATTCTAGTTGCAAATTTCTAAACAAATGTTTCTAATATCTTTCTGGCAGTCTTTGAGTATCTTAAAAGAATAATTAACCCAACTAAAATGCAAATTATTTTTCTTTATGCCAATCCAAACCGACTTCTTTCTTCCAATTATATGCATTTCAAAGAATGTTTACACTGTTTATTTTCATTTAACAAAAGTATATGATCAGGTGCTCTCAAGTTCCTTGTTAATAACTAAGAACTACACTGTCTGCCATTTTCTCCACGCTCAAACAGCTGTAGCAACAACAATGTTTTGTATCCAATGCAGGTGTTTTGTAGTTGGATGTAAAAGTGAACATAAGAGTCTTTATTTTCCAACATCAGAGCGACTGAGGACGCAGTGGATTCGTTTTGTTTTTGATGCGCCAACGAATACAGAAAAAAGGTGAGGTGAGCAGTAGCTCATTATCATTTAAAGAGATATGCACCGAAACGTGTACCTGTGAACACAGCTGGTAAGGTAAAAAGTGTTGTTTTACATGAACATTGAGGAATTTTAATCGTAGTATGTTGCAGACGTTTCATGAAGACCCTAAAGGATCATACCAACTTGTTGAAAATAGGAATCTGATGTCTTTTTTTAATATGGTCAGCTTTCAAGTGAATCTCAATCCTGGTCCTGAAATACCCCCTCTGCACGGTTTGTATGTTTCCTTAATAAAAGACACCTGATTCAACTTATCAGCTTATACAGTCATGGGCAAAAATATTGGCACCCTTGCAATTCTGTCAAGAAAACACACACACACACACACACACACAAAAACAGAGAAGAAAAGTCATATCTGATACAATTTCACACAGAAACCAAAAAAATGCCCTGAACAAAATTATTGGCACCCTTAACTTAATATTTGCTAGCACCCCCTTTGGAAAAAATAACTGAAATCAATTGCTTCCTGTAACCATGAATGAGTTTCTTACGCCTCTCTGCCTGAATTTTTGACCACTCTTCTTTTGCAAACCATTTCTGAGTGCTTTTTGAAGTGTGTTTCGGGTCATTGTCCTGCTGGAAGACACATGACCTCTGGTGGAGACGCAGCTTTCTGACACTGGCCACTACGTTGCACCCCAATATTCTTTGGTAATCATCAGATTTCATGATACCGTTCACACAGTCAAGGCATCCAGTGGCAGAAGCAGCAAAGCAACCCCAAAACATATTTGAACCTCCACCATGTTTGACTTCAGGGACATTTTAACTGGTTGCAAGTGTGATTACTCTATGGCCCACACCTGCCACAGGTGTGTCTAAATACAGATTGCAGGAGCATCACATGCTTAAAAAGCAAATAATTTTGCCAATCATTTTGTCCAGTCCAATTTTGAGTCCTATGTGAAATTTGATCAAGTTTGACCTTTCTTCTGTGTTTTTGTGTTGTTCCAGTGCAAACCAAAACAAAAAGCAAATCGTGAATACCAAAACATCTGCAACTGGAACAATTTTCTGAGAGAAGTGTTGCATTTTCTGACAGAATTGCCAAGGGTGCCGATATTTTCGGCCATGACTATAAGTAATGACTTTAAAACCTGAAATGGTTGTGTCAGATGAAAGAGACATCCAAATTGTGAGATGACTGTTGAGATACTCCAGGACCAGGTTTGGAAACCACTGCATTACATTAAATAAACCAGCAAGGACATTCGTCAAAACATCCTCCATAGGGTGTGGGATCAACATGAGGGTGAGTAAATGATGACAGAATTTTTACATTTTGGACAAATCGTTAAATGGGCACACCCAGTTGGAGCGGGTAGAGAAGTGGGTAATGACATCACCACAGGAGGTCTGGCTGGAGTGTGTCTCCTAGATCAGGCTCATTAGAGTAAAGCCATGCTGTAAATAGGATTAATCCAGGCTTCAGTGTCCCACACTGCCCTAGACCTGGAGGCACTGACGCAAGTCTAGAATCTAGTTTGAATGCACATGACGCTTCTCTCTGGATAAATCACATAACAGAAAAAAGCGAAGTGTACAGGGAAATGAATGGTTGACAAGGAATGAGTTTCAGACCAGAAACATTTTTGTGAGCACATAATATATTATTTTTTTCAGCTATGTTGTCCATCCTTGTCTCATCATGTTATCTTATTTTTTTTTCAAAGCCATTTTTAATCTTAATGGGATCATTCTATAGTATGATCTGTTCTCTGTCTGATAGCCGTGAAATGACACTTCAGATGTGCAAAATAGACACTGTGAGACAGAAATACATTGATATAATCAGTTGACATTCACATTGTTTGGGATGGATAATCATATTTACTAAAATATGTGACTTGAATTGTTCTGCTCATACAATAGCTTACAGTAGTGGTTTGAATACTGTCTGAATGAATGAATTTTCAATTTGTCTGTTTAGATTTTTGAGAATTGTTCTGGAGTTAGTTTAAGCTTATTAGATTTATGTTTTTTTTTTTTTAGTTCAATTAACAAAAATGTTTTCATTTAGTTGTTATGAACAGATAATTAGGATCAAATAATGGCAGCTTGTAGAAGCACATTATAACACGCTTTATAGGATGCTGAGTTCTTGAGCCTAGTTGTCAATGCGGTTTTGATATAGCCGAGACACAAATTGTCTGTGTCAGTCATGACAGGACGTCTGATAAAGCTGCCTTAAATCTGTCTGCTTTGACCATTCGTCAACAAGACTCTTAAAAAAAAAGGGCGTTAGAACGCCTGAAGGTTTGCTTACAGTTTCCATTTGATATTCTCCATTTTGGCGAACAAGTGAGTGCTAATTACTCAATGGACTCGCTGGGCCACTCTGAGGCAGCACAGACATCAACTGCATGCTTGGAGTGGAACGCTTAAAGGAAACGAGATGGAAAAACCAAGGGAGGGGCAAAGACAAGAGAGCGTTCGTGCCAAGATGTCTGTGACCGGTGGCAGCTGCTGCCCCTCTAATTACCCTGCACCTGCTTAGCTGCCAATCCTCACATTTCCTTTGTCTCATTGGCAGCTTTCACACAAGCCCCGGCTATTCTGCAATATGACTGGCTGAGACCGGATTGTAATCTCTTTGAAAATATAAATCTCTATAAAAAAGGAGACATGAATCCAGGCTTGCACATTAATGGCTCACTTTAGTGATGGGACGCAGCTGCGCTGACCAAAAGCATACACCCATTTTGATTGTCCAAGGTGCTTTTTTTTTTTAATTTAGCACCAGGCTCCAGCACCTGTTGGGCTAAACACAAAAGGCAGTGGAAAATAAGCAGATGAGGTTTCTGATAAACAAAAGCGGCTCTTGGTTCAGTCAGAAAGGGCCTGGATGGGAATGAAATGACCAAAAATGGAAGTGCACGTTCTTTGCTTTCATTGTACTTCGAGGCACCATGTAAGGTTGCTCGCATCAATTTTTTATTCTCCCTTTTTGTTGTTTTATCTATTACTATATAAGTAACTATGTCTCTTTTTGTGTATATCATTTTCCCACTTTAATGAAAGGAACATTTTTGTTCTGTCTGACTAAGCTCAAGATTGTATCCGTTTGTTAGATGTTCAAAGTGGACAAAAAGCTGGGAAGAGAGTGTGGGGCCCGCAGGGCAGAGTGATGCTTATGCATATGGTACATGCAAGTGTGTGTGTGTGTGTGTGTGTGTGTGTGTGTGTTTGGGGGAAACAGTAGGGGGAGACAGAAGAGGTTTCGGAACAGCCTGTTGGCTCTATGCCATGCTTGGCTGTTGGGTCTCTTTGTTTGGAATAATGGCCACACAGGCAACACGTGGACCCATTGACAAATGATCTCTGGGTCACAAACCTCCTTCCCCGAGGTCATTTCTCACTTTCTCTCTCTGAAATACACACGTACACAGCCAAGTTCGCTCAGAAAGCCACAAAAGACAGTCCGTGTGGCTCATATCCAAATGTTAGTCAGGCCAACCGTGGTTTTCTTGCCTCACGTCATGGCTGTAGTCAACACAGAATCCAAATTGAGCTATTTTACTTTTATAATACTTGGTCTTATTGTGTATGATTCATTGGTGAAGCTTATTCTGAAGAAATACGAAATCTGTCTTAATAATCTTTGATCCGTTTTTTGGATCTTGGAAATCACACTGGCTAGGCTGTGGATTGTAAACCCATTATGTTATTATCTTCCATGTTGTTTCGTTCAGTTACTTGTTTTCCTCTTGACGTCGACAGTCCGAGGCTTTTTTTCATTTGTACCACCCATTTAATTTAACCCAGCAGATTGGAGACATACCGAAAATTTTGCACCAGGACTCCGACCCAGGAAACATGAGAAGGTCTGTGTAGTCCTAAATATGTGGATGTTTATCTAGCAGTCTATAAACTGATGTTTGCCCATAACTCCCTCAAAGAGGCCCTGAAGAGCTCAGCCTATATATAAGACAGCCACACCTTATCTCAGCAGCACTGTCCATGTTTGGATGTCCCGAGGCCTTGGCATGAGCAAAATGAAGGAAAAGGGGAGTTCTAAGTTTGGAGAAGGGATACAAGGACACTTAACAGCAGGAAAAGGAAGGTGTTCTGTTTTGGGATGGGTCACGCTACACTTTCCCGCCACCTTGAGCACTCTTCCCAGAACTTCCTGTGTTGTTTGAACTCTTAAAAGCACAATCTGACCCTTTGACAAGCATTTCTTCACTGTTTTTTTTCTTCTTCTGCTCAAAACACAAAATATTGTCAAATAGCCAAATGGTACAACATCTGTTGTTCTAATTTCTTTAATTTGTTCCACCCCAAAGCAGTTGGCCAGCCAAACAAATGCAATTACTACTGTTAATATCCATTATGTGAGCTAGCACTGAAACAACCCATCAGTCTCACTAATTCACTCTTTCTGGCTGAATTGGTTAAATAGTCCATATTTAAGATATTACTTTCTGGAGGATTATGCTTTCAGCGGGGGACTTTCAATTAGGGATATTAGCCTGGAATGGCCCACAGTTGCCAAGTCAAACTTGCATGTCAATCAAATAAATAATGAGAATCATTCGTTTTGTGGGGGTTTAAAGGGATAGTTCATCCAAAAATTTAAATTCTGTCATTCTGTCAACCCGTAAGACCTTTGTTCATCTTCGGAACACAAATTAAGATATTTCTGATGAAATCCAAAAGCTTTCTGACCCTGCATAGACAGCAATGTTGGCCCAGAAAGGAAGCTAGGACATCGATAAAATAGTCCATGTGAGTAGTCCAACTGTAATGTTATAAACCTACGAGAATACTTTTTGTGCCCAAAGAAATAAATAACTTTATTCAACAAGTTTTTTCTCTTCCATGTTTAACCACTGATGTCATAAAGGTTGAACGACTAACTATTTTATGTTTTTTTAGAAGGAAAAACAATGCATTAAACTTTTGAAGATCAGGGTAAATTCAACTTATTTTGTCTTCATGTAAGTATTTTCTGTAGCTTCTAAAGGGCAGTACTAAATGAAAAAAAAAAAAAGATATTTAGGTAAAATAAGAAAAATGTACTGTGTATTTCATTCAAAAGTTTACACCCGTGGCTCTTAATGCATCATTTCTGCTTCTAAAGCATCAGTGAGTGTTTAAAACTGTAATAGTTGCATATGAGTCCCTCAGTTGTCCTCACTGAGTCATTGTTGGAAAGGGTTCAAATACACAAAAAATGCTGAAAACCAAAGAATCTGTGGGACCTAAAGGACTTTTTTGAAGAACAGTGGGCAGTTTAACTGTTCAGGACAAGGAACATAAACAACTATCACTATCACTATCAAAACTGTAGATAATTCTGGTAACAACACAGTATTAAGAATCAAGAGTATGTAAACTTTTTGAATAAGGTCATTTTTAATAAATTCAACATAACTAATAATTAACATTTCTGCAGATTCTGCAAGGTGTATGTAAACTTTTGACTTCAACTGTATTTGTAAACTTAAAGGTCTGTCTCATTAATTTTGCTTCTAATTTCCCAGGATTCCTAGAGGAGTGTCTCTTCTGATAAAGTAAAATAAGGAATTTCATGTCTCTTGAAATTCTTGAATTTGATTAAGACTGTAGTTAAGGCAAATTGCATTTAGCAGCACAAGGTTCCAGTTTAGCCCTTGTAATGCTAGAGAAACCAGACGCTATACTCTTGCTACAAAGTCCAGATGTTTGACAAGCCATTTGAAATCCCATTAGGAGCTGCTCTGGATGTGCATACAGTATAAAGAGTGCTTTCTTTGCCTAGATTGCTTGGACACTGGAAGCACAAAGCCTTTAAGTTAAACAATAGAAGCATGAAATGTACTATAACACCCCCAACATGAGCCATTAAGTCTATCTGTTTAAGTCATGAGCTAAACATGGCTGACATACGAACTATGTAGTCTGTAAAATCTTGTTTCCGTGGGCTCTTCTGAGTTTAGTCTTGTTAGTCACGTCTATTCAATGTTCTGCTAAGCCAAACAATACTTTGTGCTAGCCCACCATCATCCATCAGGATTTCAAGTTCATGCAGTATAGTACAATAAATCCACACACTGCACATACTGAAAGTTATATACTAAATAAGTGGCGATCATCTGGCAAAATAAACACAGATGAGCCAAATGGATGAAAATAAACTGTGTCAGCAACTGTTTTTGCCAGCTAAATCTCAAACTCATGAATTAAAAGGGTGCAAATTTTGGCCCACAAGGTAAATTGTGCCACTATGATAATTTAATTTTTAATTTTTTTTATTTTTTTTGTAAACTGGTGCTTCCCAATAAGTTGGTCCACCAGCTTCTGCTGCATTTAGGCTGGCCGGTGTTTCAGAAGAGGGTAGCTGATGGCGGGGTTATTTATTAAACAACATTCCAGCCTCACTGCATTTCCAAATGCCTCAAGAGACGATTTAATTTCACCAATATATTCTAGAACCCTGAAAACTACACCACACTTGCAAGGTTCAAGGTCCAGCCAGACTCTAATCACATACAAGAAATAAGCCCGTGGGACAGTCATGGTATCACCTCCTAGCTGCAGGGGCGATAAAGAGGAGCGGATATTATGGGAGAAAGAGAAGTTCGACAGACAGGAGATCACAGCATATAAGTGTTTGCCTCTAAGGAAGGAATGAGTATTTACGTGCAGGAGGCTGATTTACTGCTCATGGCTATATTTTCCCTGTGAAGAGTTTTATTAGTGATGGAGAGAATTTTAACACCATTCAGAAGCAAGGAGACTGTATATCAGTGTCACTGCTTATTTTAAAATGTTTGCAAACGTTTTGTTTTTAAGCTCTCTTTGCAACACTAATGGAATCTTTGCAATCACAAAATGTAATTGCAAAAATAAAGTTTCAAATGGGTGTCCTTAAAGACCCTGCCATTGGTTGGTTTCACAAATAACCAAGCCCCCAAATGCACACCACTGGTTGAGTTTATGTTGTCATAGGATAGAAATTATTTTAACCATAGAAAAAAATACCTTTAAATATAGCTGCAAGCAGCACATATGAAGCTTATAACCACCTAAATAAATGACTTAAGCATTTTTTGTAATTTACCATAGAAATATTATATTTTTTAACAGTTATGACTGTTATAGTGCCAGCTGTGGTCTGATCTCCTTAAAACTTTGCATGCTTGTTTAGAATCACCTGCTGTACATGCTTACCAGGTTTTGTGAAGTTTTGAGTTTTCCTCAAAAAAAAAAGGATTTGGGGTAAATTCGAACAGGCCCCTTTTCTAAACTGCCTCTTTATAGCTTCCCAAAGGGTAAATTATTATTTTTTTAACATAATTATTGACCTAGAGAGTCCAGAGAATTGTACTGCAGTGTTTTTTTTTTTTTTTTTCAAAATTGAACGAAAAACCTAGGACTAGTTTGCAGAAGTAGATTTTTACATATTCTCAATCATTTAACAAACGATTTGATTTACAGCAGTGGTCCTTGAGGCAAAGTTGCTTAGCATAAGGAGATACATCAAAAGATATGAAAATCAAGTGTATGTTTGAAAAATCGTGCAATATACAATCATTTATACACTTGAAAAATGTGATATCGTCAAATTTCGTTCCAATCGGCATTAGTTAACCTTGTCTAATAGGTGCTCAAACTTCATCGGTCAATGACGGCCATGTTTTTTTGAGATATGCAAATCAGATGCTTGTGACAGTTTAGACCAAAACCATGCACAGAGATTTTCATGTTGATAGGACAATGGTTGCATAGTTATAGCCTTTTTTTACTTGTTTCACTCTTATAGCGCCAAGTGGCCAAGCAATTTTTTTCCTGTGACCTCAGATTGAGCTCTTATAAATGTGTTCTGAGTTTGGCGAAGATATCTCATTTCAGTCTGGATTTATAGCCATTTTACCAAAAGTAGCACTTCCCCTTTCAAACGTTTTGGCATCCCTTTGTGACAACTTTTTTTGATAATTGTTGATATTTGCTTTCCAGAGAATCTTACTACACTGGTTTGGTCCTGATCAGGCAAAAAACCAAGGACTAGTTCGCAAAAGTAGGTTTTAAAAATAAAAATCCAAAATACCCGAAAACACTCCTTTGAACCCCCCTTTTCTTTTTACAAAATGTACTTAAATAATCTTTGTTTCATTTATAACTTAATCATTGCAAAATCATAATTTTTACAGGCTGTGTGTTCTAATTGTATTTGAACTATTTTTCAAGAATAAATCATAAATTTGTCATAGTGCTATCAATCACAAGCTCTTGGTTGTTTATGAGTTATGGTGCATTAATTAAATGTCAACTTAAAGATCCTGAAATGCATGTCTGGCAACGATAGCATCAAATTCAGGCCATTGTACGTTTCAACAATGCATTCTCATATATGCCTGAGTAATAGACATGTTTTGCAGGTACCTGAAATGATCTCAATCATTAGTGAAAACTGTGTCGTTAGTGTGGGTGTGTGCGTTTGTTATTGTGTACAATGTAATCATCTGTATGTGTGTGCTGAACTCACAGGTGCATGAGAAAATTTCATCATGTATTTAAGCCTGAGGCATTCAAAACACAGTTTCACAAGATAAGAACAGCTGAAATTACAAGGAAGAATTTATGGCATCTGTACAAATGGGCCATAGAGCGTTCAAATTCATCTTCAAACCTCACTCTGTAAATGGTTTACAAATGGTTCTACCAAATTGGACCAGTTTTTTCATCCATAATCAAAGCTGTATTTATCTAGCACGTGATTTTAGAAAAACAGGAAAACGTTTCTTTGCGATTAACATAAAACTGTGTCCACAACCTGTTTTTTTTTTTCTAATGCGACATTTCTCAGTGAGAAATTATATTCGACAAGAAAAATGTAGGTCAGTACTTTTATCCATTGGGAGTTTCATCCATCGAGAAAAGGGGGTGTTCTAGAGCCGTTTTGATTGTGCAGGCCTGCCGCTTCGTTAAACACTGCTGGGAGTCACTTTTAAAGCATTTTAACTGGGACATGGAGGCTGAAGTTCACCCTTGAGAGCATCACAATGTACCTAATGTTAATGCTTTTTTTGTTATTTGTTAACTTATTGTTATTTGTTCATTTATTAAAGTGATAGTTTACCCCAAAATTTCAATCCTGTTATTAATTGCTCACCCTCCTGTTGCTCCAAACCTGTAAGATCTTAGTTCATCTATGGAACACAAATTAAGATATTTTTGATGAAATTCAAAAGCTTTCTGACCCTGCATAGACAATAGTGCAACTCATTCAAGGCCCAGAAAGGTAGTAAGGACACTGATAAAATAGTTCATGTGACATTCCAGGCAGAAGAAGAAATTGTTGAATAAAGTCGTAATTTTTGTTTTTGTTATGCACAAAAAAGTATTCTCGCAGCTTCTTAAAATTAAGGTTGATCCACTGATGTCACATGGACTATTTTATCTATGTCCTTACTATCTTTCTGTGTCTTGAACTTGTCAGTTGCACTGGAACTACTTTCGGATTTAATCAAAAATATTTTATTTGTGTTCCAAAGATGAACGAAGGCCTTATGGGTTTGGAACGACATGAGGGTGAGTACTTAATGACAGAATTTTTGGGTGAGCTATACCTTTAATAAAATAAATACTAAATAGGGTCAGTTTTTGATTCCTCAAGTTCTTCCATCCCGCATTCCTGTAAATAAAGGCATTTTATGTCAGCCCACAGGAAACTGAGACTCAAATGTGATTGTTTCAGTTCTGGCATCAGCACTCCAGGAGCAACGTTTGATGGAAATACAGGAAGAGCTCTTTTGATCTTGCTCTGCAGGCTCTGCGCACATTTACAAACCCTTCTGGGAAGAGAAAATGTGACGTACTGCTGGGAGGTGAAAAGAGCGGATATACACACCCGCGTTTCAAATGATGGATGACTAGTTTGTTTTTTAATATTTGTTTATAGTTTATGTTAAGTATATAATATGCCGAAACTCACACCTACGTGCTACGTAGCATCATTGTGAATACTGTTACAACAGGCGGCGAAATACATACTGCTTTTGCGTGCGGTGTGAAACAGGACTTGCACACACACACATTCTTTGGTTTCACCATGGCAGTAGACCATCGAAGAACATAGGTTCAGCAGTGCATGTCAACGCTGTCCTTCGTGAGGCAAAGGTAGAGATAAAGTTACTCGCACACGTAACGAAACACATCCCACATAGTGGACAGATAGCAGACAGAGAGGCTGCCGTCAATTGCCACAGTGCTCAATTAGGATAAATGGAGCTATCTCTGGTGTATGTGACCTGGTTCTATAATTAACCCTGGGGGATGACAGCATTAAAGCCTGCTGCATGTATGCGTGTGAGATGTGAATGTCTCGCCTCTTACTGCCAAACCCCCCTTCCATGCGCAAACACTCGTACACAGAGCGGTACATCAAAGCGTGGCGTATGGTATGTTCTGCTCATGACAATGTTGACTGTGATTATATACAGCAATACATCTAGACCACTGCCTCCAAGTTTAAGCTCTCTGATTTACTGTGTGTTTAGCGCAAGAGCTATTCTTAATCGTGCACTTACATAAACAGTAAAAAAATTTTTCGAACAAGTTTTCAAGACACCTTTAGAAGCATCAGCGCATTACGTAATTGGAGGAAGTGCACCCTTGTTCAGATATGTAATTATGTGAGCAAATTGATTCGGGCTGTTTTACGAAACTGGTCTGCATGATTCATTCAAAACTGAGAATCCAGTTCTCTAGTTCTTTTTTTCATGTTGGAGTTTAAGAGCAGCCAGTTTATTATCTCAAAATGCATATTTTGTGTTTAGGTGAATTAAAAAAGCTTTTAAATTTATAAATGTTAGCTAAAACTGATTTTCTATCAAGCACTATGAGTTACCTGGTAACTCTATGCAGGCACAATGCTTTGCATAGGGAGGAGACAAGCAACAGCCTCACACTTGCATGGCGAATGTGTGATTGCTCGATTAACAGGTTCTCATAGACAAAAGAACCTCAAATGACAGCTGTTTAGGAGGAAAGATTTTGTCTCAGAAAAAAACAGTAGTAGTCTCAGAATTGTGAGTATAAAGTCAGAAATTTGAAATATAAGCTCAAATACATTCTTTTTTTATTCCATTGCTTCCACAGACCGTAATTTTCTGCCACCAGTTAAAGGATTAGTCCCCACCTTGTCATCCAAGATGTTCCTGTCTTTCCTTCTTCAGTCAAGAAATTATGTTTTTTGAGGAAAACATTTCAGGATTTCTCGCCATATAATGGACTTTTATGGTGCCCCCAAGTTTGAACTTCCAAAATGCAGTTTAAATCAAAGCTTCAAAGGGCTTTAAATGATCCTAGCCGATGAAGAAGGGTCTTATTTACAATTTCTATACTTTTAAAACTCAAATGCTCGTCTCGTCTTGTCTCTGTGATGCGCATGTGGAGTCTGTGTGATCCGGGTCAATACAATACAACTCCCATCTCGTCTTCAACTTCAAAATTGTACTACAGCGCTGTTTTACCTTGTTTGTAAAGGGCGTTTGATCTTCTTTCTATGTTCCCTACGCATGCGCATCGCAGAGATGAGACAAGACGAGTATTTGAGGTTAAGGTTTTCCTTAAAACACATAATTTATTTACGACCAAACAAAGAAAGACATGAACATCTTGTGAGTACATTATCTGTAAATTTTTGTTCTGAAAGTGAACTAATCCTTTAAGCTTTGCCCACAAAAAACGTTTGCAAACACCGAATTGGTCTATAACCCCTCACCCCCAGTTTAGTATTTAGAATTCCTATATTTTGCACATTGTGAACAGTGAGCTTACAAAGCCTGCTCTTTGTGTTCATCTTCAGCATCTCTGGCTTCTGTTAATCGCCGTTTATAGTTGGTTATTTGCCCAGTTAAAGAATTAGTTGTGCGTTATTAATAGTTCTAAAGGTTTTCCAACCATTAGTCAGAAGTGTATGCAGTTAAAAGTCATCTCCACTCATTTAACAACACTGTGTACGTTGCTTAGGCACTTGTACCGGTGTGCCCTTTTTTTTTTTTTTTTTACCTTTTTTTTAAATCATACTGTTTGTGTAATTGCATAATGTTTTCAATTTAAAAAACAAGTATTTCAGTACTTCATTTTACAGTCTGTTAGAGCAGAACAGTTAGACCTTGCATGAACTGGCTTAAGCTACAATATCCAGTCAGTTATTTTTCTCACCCAGCAGTTGCACTCCTCTGGTCAGACCGTAAACATCAATGAGGGCCCACAGTGGCTCTGTGGTCCGAACGCCGCTGAAGAACAGCATGGGGCTGGAATCGTTGATGCGGTAAAATACTCTCCCCTTCTTATCCACCCAGAAGGAAATGAGGTTCCCTTCGTTTGCAAACTCCTCTGGCAGGGCCTTGGCCCAGAAGCCACTCTGGGATACCAGGTCAGGGCAGGCGTATTTGGGCAGGCTGTCGGGATTGATTCGAGATGGGTCCTTAGAAGTAAATCCCAGGCGGAGAGCACCACTCCAGCAGCACTGCTTTTTAGTTATCTAAGGACAAAAAAAAGCATCTGTTATGATCACAACATACAGTACAAAAGTGTTCATCATGAGTCATTGCATAGCATAAAAATGTTTACTCCCAGAATCGTTGTACCTTATTTACCCCTAAAAGGCTTGAAATAGTACCGTAAGGGTACATATTTATATGCTATTAATATGCACCTTTTGGGTTTGATAAGGTACAAAATTGTCCATTTAATTCTACTTGCCCCAGTGACAAGCTGTTTTACCCCTACATTTTTTATGACAGTGTTTAGAATTTATAGTTTTGATTTCTTTTTTGCAATACAATACACTACCAGTCAAAAGTTTTTGAACAGTGCGCTTTTTAAAGTTTTTTTTTTTTTAAGAATTCTCTTCTGCTCACCAAGCCTGCATTTATTTGATCCAAAATACAGCAAAATCATTAATATTGTGAAATATTTTAACTATTTGAAATAACTGCTTTCTATTTAAATATATTTTCTGTGATCTGAACAAAATTTTCAGCATCATTCTTTCAGTCTTCAGTGTCACATGATCCTTCAGTAATCATTCTAATATGCTGATTTGCTGTTTAAGAATGTATTATTATTATTATTATTATTATTATCATCATCAATATTTAAAACAGTTGAGTAATTTTTTTTTCAGGATTCTTTGATGAACAGAAAGATTCAAAGACCAGCATTTATCTGAAATTAAAATAGTGCTACTGCTCTTTTTGTTTCCCAAATACAAAATTCTTCATCTGTATTCTCATTTCTATTTAATCTCATTTCTGATTTGAGGAAACAACTGAGATATTAATGTCTTTCTTGTTTTTATTTTCTTTCTTGTGGGCTAAAACAAGTTTATAATTCACTCCTTTAATACTTTTACATGCGATTTGTTTGAACTTACAGTAATTCTACCAAAGTTCGCTCTTTTATTTCAATTTGTAGCACTGCGGAAGGCCAAACGGGGGCAAACGTTTTGTGATGGTCATAAATGGTTGAGCGCTGGGGACGATTGAGGGGATGTATGAGGTAGTCGTGTGGTGTTTGGACTAAAGAAGCTCTGATTTATTTGATTTACAGGAACTCCAGGAATGATTACTACAAACATTTCAAGAACATAATGACTAATGTCACAGCGGCCCTGCGCTACTGAGAATATCAGGATTAAAACTTGACTACAGCGTGAGTATAAAAACAAACCATCTTTGTATGTTGACCGAATAACTGGTTAGGCAAGATTCAGTGCCATCTGGGGTAAGAGTGTTTATTTTGGTTTGTTACTGGATTGACATGGGAAGAGAGAACTTGCGCAACTTTAACTTTTATCTTTAGGATGGTGTTTTTAAAGTACAGGAACAATCTGACACAGATAGAACAAGCAAAAACACATTTTCCTAAAGCCTAAAGTGTACTTTGGTTTTTAGGTTAAGACAAGACTGATGAATATTTGTTACACAAATGTCCTCTTTGCCGTAGCAGACACTCATAAGTATTACATCCGCCTGTGTGTATCGTCCACTTGACTATTCCAGACTCACCCCCCCCCCCCATAGATTATCCCACTGTTCCCAACATGCCCTAGATTCATCTACACCTTTCTTTGTTCTTACCTTTAAGCGGACTTGCTCATAAAGAGCAATGGGCCGGTTGCTGAAAGTGATGGCGTTGCAGAAGCTGGCTTGCCGTTTGACACTCCTTTGTGCTATATCCATGACTATCTGAGAGCCTTTAGCATTGGGGTGGAATTGAAGGGGGCTCACAGGGACACCTCCACATGGATGCAAGGGTAAACAGCGTTTGGGTTTGTGGTGGCATCGGTGAGCTGTTGAGGGAAACGGTCCACCTAGAGAGTCTAGAAGAGGGAAAGAAAGACAGCTTTATAAACCATGGTCAGGTTGAAAAATAATTTTAATGAGTATAAAAACAAATAACAGTGCGAAAATTAGTCTTCTCTCAGCCATAATCGTGTTTAAAACCTTAGCTTAATATGACTAAGCCTGGCCTTTACTTTCAAATCAATGAACCGCATTAAACAGCATCAGCCTTTGCATGGTGAGATTTGTCTGACCCCATTTCACGCAGCATTTGTGTATAGCATTTTCATTGGACAAAGTGATTTTTAGCTTTGTAGAGAAATCAGATTCACTTTTCCCAACAGAACTGTACAATTTCAGGGCTGAAGCATAAAATGCAAAAGCACCTGTTTATTAATCGTACAGTATGTTGCACTGCAAATTTGTGTTTTGTAATGGATTGTGTTAACTGATTTTTAATGTATTACTTCATAATAGTTTTTCTCTCACTTACAAGCTCACAACTTTTTGTGTACAATTCAAGCCAAAAGTTTACACACCTTACCAAAATAAGAGCTGGATAAGATATTTCTCATAAAAAATATGTTTTCATGTAGCCCACAAGAGAAAATAACAGTAATTTTTTTAGTTGTTTATGAGTCCCTAGTTTGCCCTGAACAGTTAAACTACTCGCTGTTCTTCAAAAAAAAATCCTTCAGGTCCTACAAACTCTTTGGTTTTTCAGCATTTTTTGTGTATTTGAACCCTTTCCAACAATGATTGTATAATTTTGGAATCTATCTTTTTACACTTAGGGAGTAGTTACAGAATGTTTAAACACTCACTTATGTTTCAGAAGGAAGCACGATAAATTAAAGTCAGGGTGTCTAAACTTTTGAAAAGAATGAAGATGTGTACATTTTTATTATTTTGCCTAAATATCATTTTTTTTATTTAGTACTGCACTTCAAAAGCTACAGAAGATACTTACATGTATCCCAGAAGACAAGGTAAGTTAAATATACCCTGATCTTTAAATTACAAAAGTTTTAGTCTCAGCCTCAGACGTCACACCCACGGAATGTTGGCTAAACGTCTGATGCATATGGCACACTTATCTGGAAACACTTCGGGAGTTTCGAAGTCGTCACAGGATTGGTTAGATTATACGGGATTTCCGGGAGACATGTGTGTTGCGTTCTTTAACGTTCCGTCTGGAAACAAAAATTCCGTGGCGCCCAGCTCCCTCACAAATGAGAAAGTCGTCGTGTTTACAACTGTGATGACGAGCGCCTATTGGGATCAACTAAAGGCTAGAGTTTGAAAAGAAAGTGAAAAATGTCAAGTTCATGGCATAGAATCTTTAAAATATGTCAGAGAGTTTCACACATCGGTCTGTTATTGTGGCAACATTTCCAGGCCCGTAAACATGACGCGGAACAAAACGAAACGCGATTGGTTGTTTTACCTGTCAGTCATATGGCCCAATGGGCGGGTCTTGGCCATTCAAAGCGGCCAAAGATTCCAGACCTTCAGCCGTCAGTCTGAAGGTCTGGCTACGCAAGACTACAAAAGTTTTAACCTCTTGGCTTAAAGCATCAGCGAGCATTTGAACCTTCTGTAATAGTTGCATATGAGTCCATATGAGTCCCTCAGTTGTCCTCAGTGTGAAAAGATGAATCTTAAAATCATCCAGACATTCTTGGAAAAGGTTCAAACGGACAAAAATGCTGAAATACCAAAGAATTTGTGGGACCTGATTTATTTTTTTTGAAGAATAGCAGGCAGTTTAACTGTTCAGGACAAACAAGGGACTCATGAACAACTATCACTAAATAAACAACAACAAAAAACAACACAGCTGTGGATCATTCAGGTAATAACACAGTATTAAGAATCAAAAACACAGTATTAAGAATTGAAAAAAAAAAAAAACTATTTTCTCTTGTGGACTATATGTAAATGTCTTTTATGTGAAATATCTTATTCAGGTTAGTACTAAATACAAAATAACGTATTTTGTATGATCCCTACATTTTGCAGATTTTGCAAGGTGTACATAAACTTTTGACTTCAGTGTATGTGTGAAGCTCCACTCCTGAATAGAGGTGCAGCAATCACTTACATTTTACAGTGCACATATGCATCATGATTTACATAATGACACAGCACAACAAAACATCTGAACGTTTTTTAATGATACACCCACGTGCCAAATCAATAGAGCTTTCCACCCTAACGCACCCATATGTCTCTCAACATGTTATACCTGAAAATGCACTCGTTTAAACTAGGCTATCTACAGTATCTATCTTCCTTTCATAATACTGTCTCTTTGTCATACTAACAAATTGTCTCCATAGTTGAAATTCTGTAATTCTGTTCTTTCTATCTATTTTTCAGTCATATAACCTTACATATTGTCTTTTTATTAACATTGTGTTGGTTTATTGAAGCTGCCAGACTACAAGTCCAACTACTAACACTAAACATACTGTGTTGTGCATCTCATATTAACAGTGGACTAGATGTAGGTGTGGCCAGAGTAACGATTTCAGCTGTTCTGATCTAACAGAAGGTGAATATCCATATGAGGGGCACATACTGGTTCAGCTGGGACAATGTAATTATCCATGAGAGGTTCCCGTTTTATGGCTATCCTCTCTGCATTCATTCATGTCCAGCATTCACCCAGTTGGCAAGGGGCTCCTTTAACAAGATAACACACCCTCACAGGTCTGTAATGGCACAGTTGGAGGAGCATTCAGTGATGACACCAGTCCTCTCAGCTATTGTGGCTCCCTTGTAGAAACTGATAGTGGGCAATGACATGTTTCCTGAGCAATGCAGATAAGGCTACACTGGTCACAAGAGAAGAGAATGAAGACTAGATGTCTTTTTCTACATCTGGCAACCACAGGCTCATAAAATAAACCATCATATGACAAAACTTTGCATTATAAAATTATTAATTTGCCTCAGGTGCCTTTGTATGTCTCATACGTGTGTCTGTAAGTATGTGTGTGGGCAGGTCTGTTAGCGGACAGATATTGTGTGTAACACTCATAGTCTGAGCACACTGAAATGAATACATTAGCAAACACAAGAGCTGCAGCTGTCAGACAGAAAATGGAGGTTAAGTAGCAGCTCATGTTCCTTAGCAACACTGCCGTGGTGAGAGCTTTCTGTTTTCTGCTGATCTGAGTTCAGTGTCTGTGCTTTTGGAAAGATGATCCCAGATCGGTTTAATCTGCTAAATGTCTTTAAAAAAAATCAGTAAATGCTGGTTTGAGGTGGAAGACATCGGGCCTTATTCATGAAACACCAGCAGAACGAAAATTTGTGTAAATCATTGGTAAAGCCATTCTGACCTAAACTTTCGAATTCATGAAAATGTTTACTTTTTCAAAATGTTGGTACGAAAGAAATGTATATCTCCCTACCATGTGTAAATGGTGCGTTAAACGTTCTTTTTGAAGCACTACCATAATAGTATTTCACAACTTCGATTGCCCTGTCTTTTTTTCTTTTTTTGTAACTGTACAACTTTGGGTAGAACGCATCGCTCGTGAGTCATGTTTTTCACAGGTTTTGTACCCAAGGATTCTGCATCCTAAATCTAATTCTGTGCCGGCTGAGCTATCGAGCAAGCTTGTTACATCTGGAAAGCAAAACATATGGAGCTATAATCATAACTGTGTACGAAAACAATTACAAGTGATTTCTGTTTTACAGCCTCTAGTGAACATTTCTGTTGGAAACCATTTGTGAATCTCAAGGAGAGTTTTCGGGAAGGTCTGTTTTATGTGCAAATTACTGACCCTGGACCATAAAACCAGTCTTAAGTGTCAAACAACAATATTTGGCTGAGATTCAACTATTTGAAAATCTGGAATCAGTTGATGCAGAAAAATCTAAATATTGAGAAAATTCCCTTTAAAGTTGTCCAAATGAAGTTCTTAGCAATGCATATTACTGATCAAAAATTAAGTTTTTATATATTTATGATAGGAAATCACAAAATATCTTCATGGAACATCTTCACTTAATATCCTAATGATTTTTGGCATAAAAGAAAAATCGATAATTTTGACCCATAAAATGTATTTCTGGCTACTGCTACAAATATACCCATGCTACTTATGACTGGTTTTGTGGTCAAAATGGTTATGATATGGTAAAAGTTAAATATTCAATCAACAACTTAGGTTCATCATTCAAAATAATTCAATTATAACTGAAATTAAATCAGCAGGAAATCAAAATTGACTTTGTTCCTGGTCTTATCGCAAACTATTTGTAATAATTCAATTCAAGGGTTACTCCACCCCAAAATGTAAATGTGTCATTAATCACTTACAATTTAAGATATTTTGGATGAAACCCAGGAAGTTTGTAACTGTCCCATTGACTGCCAAGTAAATAACACTGTCAAGGCCCAGAAAAGTATTAAAGACGTCGTCAAAATAGTTAATCTGCCGTCAGTGGTTCAACCAGAATTTTACGAAGCTATCACAATACTTTTTGTACGCAAAGAAAACAATTTATTCAACAATTCATCTCCTCTGCACGTATCTGTGTGATGCAGCTGACAGGGAACAGCCTATACTGTTTGCGTCCAGGGGATACTCTCCAAAATGCCGCTACAGTGACGCGGAGGAGACAAATCGCTGAATAAAGTTATAATTTTTGTTTTCTTTGCATACCAAAAAGTATTCTCGTAGCTTCGTAAAATTATGGTTGAATCACTGATGGCAGATGAACTATTTTGATGACGTCTTTCATACTTTTCTGGGGCTTCACAGTGTTATTTACTTGGCAGTCAATGGGACAGTTCCAAACTTCCCGGCTTTCATCCAAAATATCTTAAATTGTGTTCCGAAGACTAACAAAGTTTTTATGGGTTTGGAACGACATGGGGTAAGTGAATAATGACAACATTTTCACTGTGAAATCAAAATGTCGTAATAATGTTCCAGGTCTTTTTGTGAACAATTCATCACTGTACTTTATTCCAAAGATAAAGCTATAGGTATCTAATTAGCAAACTCAAATGAAGTCTAGCTCCATTCTGTAATGTAACACTGACTTTCTATAATGAAATCATTTCCTGATGGATAAAATCAAGTTCCACAAACACAACAATGAGTAAAATCTGCTGTGAATTGCAGTTCACATTGACTTCAATAACTTTTTGTTGTCATCCTAAATTTTATTACGTAAGATGCACATAAGTCTTAAAAAAAAAACTACTTAGGACATGCAGAGACACAAACACACATTGTAAGTAATAGAAGCCAGTAACATAAACAGTCTCCCAACACACAAAAAAGCAGATTTCACCCAGGGCTACCAAACACATCACAATGCTAATATTTCTATGGTAACCACAATCTTTTTTAAGGTAACCAATGGACAGAAAATGATTCTTACATAAGTTCATCCCATAAAGAACAGCCTAGGGGGTCTGAATCAACACACTTGAGCATATTGTGCGTATTGTGCATTTTTAGCAAAAATGTTTTTTCTTTCTGTGGCTCTAATAAAGTTTGTATGTTTCATAAAGAGAGCTATTATATAGATCACGCTTTCTCTTTCCGTTTGCTCTGTTGTTTTAAACATCAAACTTCAAACTCATCTATGCTGCTTTGATCATTCTTGAAGTAAACTTATGTCCGTTTGGTGATTAAATAAACAGTTTTAGACCGCTGTTTCAACTTAACGCTACGTGGCCGGTGTGTGTGATAACTGATACGAGATCTCCGGACACGGCACTGGGCATTTGCTCGGTTTGTGACTAAAATATTTTGTTATTTTGATTAGATATTCATCAAATTTTCAGAATAGAAGCAGTTAAACTGTGAGAGTATACAATACCCATATGATTTTGTGTAGATGTTTAAAGACTGTTGCTATGAAATGGTAACACTTCACAATAAGAGTCCATTTGTAGCATTAACTAGATTAATAAAAGCTGTAGAATGTAAGTATTGTTCCTTGTTAGTGTGTTAATTTCAACATTTCTGATATTTTTTAAATATATAATTAATATTAATACATGTATTCTTTTACAAAGTATGGTTCAGTCCCTTTTTTAAATAGTAGACCACTGTTTTAGTTTCCATTAACATCCAATATCGGTCGACCTCTAAATATAATATAATATAATATAATATAATCTCTTGAGCAGTATCAGCATATTAGAATGATTTCTGAAAGATCATGTGACACTGAAGACTGGACTAATGATGCTGAAAATTCAGCTTTGCATCACAGGAATAAATTTTAAATCGGAAAACATTTTAAAATACACTACCAGTCGAAAGTTTGGGCACACCCTCGCATTTAATGTTTTTTTTTTTTTTTTTTTAGTTTCTTATGCTTATCAAGGCTGTTCACTTGATCAGAAATACAGAAAAAAGTAATATTGTAAAATATTATTACAATGTAAATCAATGTTTTTCTATATTAATATACATTAAAATTTAATTTATATCTGTAATTAAAGTTGAATTTCCAGAATCATTACTCCAGTCTTCAAATGTCACATGATCCTTTAAAAATCATTCTAATATGCTGATTTATTATTAGTGCTGGAAACAGTTGTGCTGCTTACTATGTTTTTTTGAACCTCTGATACTTTTTCAGGATTTTTTGATCAATAAAAGGTTAAAAAAGAACAGCATTAATTTAAAATAGAAAGGTTTTCTAACAATACACACTACTGTTCAAAAGTTTGGGGTCAGTAAATTTTTTTTCTTACTTTTTTGAAAGAAATTAATACTTTTATTCACCAAGGATGTGTTAAATAAATAAAAAGTGATAGCATAGATTTACATTGTTAGAAAAGATTTATATTTTGAATACATGCTATTCTTTTTAACTTGTTATTCATCAAAGAAATAAAAAAAAATCACATTTGGCATTGATAATTGATAATTCTAATAACAAATCAGCATATTAGAATGATTTCTGAAGGATCACGTGACACTTAAGACTGGAGTAACAGCTGATGAAAATTCAGCTTTGCATCACAGGAATAAATCATATTGTAAAATATATTAAAATAAAACTATTATTTTATATTGTAATAACATTTTGCAATATTACTGTTTTTTTCTATATTTTTGATCAAATAAATGCAGCCTTGATGAGCATAAGAGTCTTCTTTAAAAAAACATTAAATGAGAGGGTGTGTCTAAACTTTTGACTGGTAGTGTATATAATAGAAAACAGTTTTACATTGTAATAATATATTTTACAATATTACTGTTTTTACAGCATTTTTGACTGAATAAATGCAGTCTTTGTTGAGCATAAGAAACGTCCCAATCCCAATTATTCCAAATGTGAAGCCTGTTTTTGGGACTTTTAAACGTTTTTGGATAATTTCTAAATTGGGAAAGAGGTTTATTAAACCTTCACATGCTAAGGTCAGGTTCAAATTCGCTGCGTGTAATACGGTTGTCAGGTAGCTGCTATCCTTATCCTCATTACATCGTCATTACCATGCAGACGTGTTCGGGGCAGGTTCAGATGTCTGACTGTAGGTCAGAGAATGTCATGTTATGTGTAAACACCTCACATGACACACACTCTCACACACTCAAACGTTGAAATAAAACGGCTTGGCCAGCAGCCCTCCAGAACTGTTTTCACAATAGAACAGAGGCTGACTTTTTGCAGTTTCGTTTGCTAAATACATAGTTTGATCCGAAGTGACTTGCAAAGAAGCACTCAAGAGTATTTTATTACATACATCACAAGGAGGCAGAGTCTACAGCCAAATACATCTGTTCTGTTTCAGGCAAATACTTTTAGATGTGCTTTAAAATACACTGTCCTGTCCTAGCATAATGCATTTGCAGTGTGTGTTCTCTGGGAAAGCTTCAGGCTCAACAAGCCATGTAAGGTCATATGCAAATTATATCATTTGCTCAATCATTTGCCAAGGTGTTTTTGACACCAGGGTAACAGAAGGTTCTCATCCATTTATAATTATTTCGGTGGATATGTATCATAAATATTTTCACTAAATTAAAATAATTGAAAAACAATTGTTATAAGACAAGTAGCTTATGTTTAATTATGTCAAGCACTGACCTTCTTTCAAATCTGTTGTCTAGGAAGTAGCTTTTAATTTGCTCTGTTGGTAATCACATTAACTGTTCTACTGTAAGTACATCTCCTCTGATACTCAATATAACTTTATTAGGAAGGTTGTTTTTAGCTATGAGACACCGGAATGTAAATAATCTACTTGAGAATCTGAATCATTAAGCAGTTGGATTTCATTAACTTGTGTAAAAGATTATCCGGAAATCATTGTTGTATGTCAAATACTGTAAACGTAGTTGCAAAAGAGACTTTTTGCGTCAATGTTTAAACGCAAGTCATTATATAAAATGGGAACATATGTATGAGATCAGTTGAAACGGGCATCTTGAAAAGATGTATGCTTCTAATCTATCTGAGGTGAGAGGCATGTCATGTGAACACAACCCGTGAGCATAGTAGCAAGCTTGGCTAAAGATTTATATGCTAATATGTTGTTATTCTAGTTTAAACAACAAGAATAACGGAGAGAGTTTTTTACTTACACCTGGCCGAACAAACAGCCTCCAGCTTCAGCTTTTTACAAATCCCTCATTCAAGTGTCGTCACACACGCTGTCGCTTAGTATCAAGCATCAATGCTGAAAGAATACATTGGCGTCTCATGATTTATTTTACACAAACAACAGCTCAGAATATAATCAGCCTAACACTGCACAAGTAGATTCAGGGACTTTTTTATTTGTTTTACATATAGGGGTTTTTGAAAGAAGTCTTTTATGTTCACCAAGGCTGCATTTACACTACCAGTCAAAAGTTTTTGAACAGTAAGATTTTTAATGTTTTTTTTTTTTAAATAAGTCTCTTCTGCTCACCAAGGTACAGCAAAAAAAGTAAATATTTTTACTATTTTAAATAACTGTTTTCCATTTGAATAGATTTTAAAATGTAATTTATTCCTGTGACCGAAGCTACATTTTCAGCATCATTACTCTAGTCTAGTGGTACGAGATCTCACGAGACCTTATGTGTGACTTGACAATGTCCTTGCAAAACAGTTTGAAGGGTTTACATTAGAGCTGAAAAATTAATCCTTAAAAGATTGCGATCTCTGTTCAAACACCTACTCGATCTTATTCCTGAATGACGACGATTCAGTGTCTATTCCGACTGTTTCACATCGTGCTGCTCACGCTCCACTGATGCTTACGATGTAAAACAGGTGTTAAAGACATTCAAATCTGCATTCATGTTGCTGCTGATACATAAAAAGCAATGCAAACAGTCTTTCAACCACATAATGATCATCATTTCTGTGTTACAGACATTTAAATAACAGCAGTACAGAGATAAAAGTGTATATTTTGGTATAAACACTTATTGTCTACAGTAGCGATCAAAACGGAAGTATCTTAACACTTTATTGTAACGCATATCCTCTTCCGCCAGGACGTGGCGACAACTGCACGTTTAAAAACGTACTTATCATTAAATTATTCACTCAGGAGATTTCAATAGTGAAACAAGTCTTTATTAATTGTGACACTGACTTCATTTCTTTTAAATTTTTAACAAATATATTTTTTAAAAGACTTAAGCAATGAGCATTGTGTCAGAACCACTAGTAAATTGTGTTATTTTGTTTAGATTTCTAATCTTTTTTTTTCTTCGGAATCGTGATCACAAATTATAAAAAAAATTGTGATTTTCAATTTATACAGAATCATGCAGCTTTAGTTTACATGTTTATTACAGCATATAATTAATTAAAATAGATATTTAATTTCATAAAGTACAAGTTCAGATCAAAATGCACCTATATTTTTTGTTTTTCAGTTGAATAAAATACTATTTTCCCCTATATATTCCATAATTGAGGATTTCTTTAAAAAAGTTTAAAAATCTCGTCTCATCTCGCTCTCCTGAACCCAGTCTCGTGTCTCGTCTCGTGGGATAAGTGTCTCGTAACACCCCTATTCTAGTCTGTCCCATAATTCTTCAGAAATTATTCTAATATGCTGATTTGCTGTTCAAGAAACATTTATAATTATAATTTAAAACAGTTGAGTACATTTTATCAGGATTCTTTGATGAATAGAAAGATCCAAAGATCAGCACTGATCTGAAATTAAAGAAATTAATACTTTTTGATGAAACAACTATAATGTTACAAAAGATTTCTATTTCAGACAAATGCTGTTCTTCTAAACTTTCTATTCATTAAAGAAACCGGTGAAAAAATCTACTTAGCTGTTTTCAGCATAATAATAATAATAATAATAATAATAATAATAAATGTTTTTTAAACAGCAAATCAGAATATGATAATGATTTCTGAAGGATCATGTGACTGGAGTAATGATGCTAAAAACTCAGCTTTGAAATCTCAGGAATAAATTACATTTTAAAATATATTCAAATAGAATATATTTTAAATAGTAAACATTTTAAAAATGTACGGTTGTTGCTGTACTTTGGATCAAACAAATGCAGGCTTGGTGAGCAGAAGAGACTTCTTTAAAACATTAAAAATTTTCTGACTGGTAGTATATATGATGAAAGAACAGTAATATTGTGCAATGTTATTTACATTTAAAATAACTGTTTATAAAATGCATTATAAATGTCTCTACTGTCACGTTTGATCAATTTAATTGCATCTTTGCTTAATAAAAGTATGCATTTCTTACTTCATTTTTAATTCTGAAGCCAATTAGCATCTGGTTGTGTGGCAATAAACTATGAATGAGTGCAGAACATATTAAACGCTGGTCTTCTGCCGTGGCTGGCCTGCTCCTAGGTGATCTGATCCGTACATAAACACCAGTGTGTGGTGGTGTCATTAAATTTCTGCGGTGAGAGCGAGGATTACATGACTCATCAGTGATGTTGTGCTCCGCAGAGGTGCAGCGGATGGTTACTTAGCAGCATCAGCACCTGACCTGCAGACATATGTTTCTGTCACGACATAGAAACTGAGCGATGTAACCACAGCAGGGATTGTAGATAAGAGCACTTCCTCTGTTTGCCTTTCAATAATCTGTCACCGCAGCGCATTGACTCCTTGTCCGCGTGTCAACCAATCACTGATAATCAATCCCAACATGGCCCATTAAAAATTCCACTCCAAACAAACTCCAGCGCTAACAGTTTCCTCATGTTGTTTGTGCATGGCTGTCTTATTGTGAATTCAACAAAATAACACTGTGGTAATTGATTCAGTAATTCCAATACTTTCCATGCTGTTATAAACAAATTAGCAGCAAATAACTGATTCAACACTGATGTTTAGAGGAGAATTGATTATGAATTAGCTATGCTTGATATGTTAGTACCTTATTGGTTATTAGCCGAAATTAGCTTTAATTTACTGCATTGGTCAGTATTGCGCATATACAGTTGAGGTCAAAAGTTTACATACACCTTGCAGAATCTGCAAAATGTTAATTATTTGACCAAAATAAGAGGGATCATACAAAATGCATAATATTTTTAATTTAGCACTGACCTGAATAAGGTATTTCACATAAAAGATGTTTACATATGGTCCACAAGAGAAAATAATAATTGAATATATAAAAATGACCCCTTACAAAAGTTTACATACACTTGATACTTAATACTGTTTTTTTTTTCAGTCCCTTGTTTGTCCTGAACCGTTAAACTGCCTGCTGTTCTTCTGAAAAAATCCTTCAGGTCCCACAATTTTTATTTATTTATTGTTTAGCATTTTTGTGTATTTAAACCCTTTCTAACAATGACTGTACGAGATCCATCTTTTCACACTGAGGACAACTGAGGGACCCATGCAACTATTACAGAAGGTTCAAAGACTCACTGATGTTCCAGAAGGAAAAACAATTAATTAAGAGCCAGGGGTGTAAACTTTTGAACAGAATGAAGATGTGTACATTTTTCTTATTTTGCCTAAAACCTTTTTTTTTTAGTACTGCCCTTTAGAAGCTACAGAAGATTCTAGAAGATGAAATAAGTTAAATTTACCCTAAGCTTCAAATTCCAAAAGTTTTCATCCACCGGCTCTTAAAGCATTGTGTTTTCTGAAGCATCAGTGAGCGTTTGAACCTTCTGTAATAGCTGTATATGAGACTCTCAGTTAAAAAAAAAAGAAAGAAAGAAAGAAAGAAAAAACAGCTGTGAATCAATCAGGTTACAACAGGGTATTAAGAATCAAATGTATGTAAACTTTTATACAGGGTCATTTTATAAGTTTTTTTGTGGACTATATGTAAATATTTTTATGTGAAATATCTTATTCAAGTCAGTACTAAATAGAAAAATAGCATGCATTTTTGTATGATCCCTCTTATTTTGCTAAAATAATTAACAATTTGCAGATTCTGCAAGGTGTATGTAAACTTTTGACCTCAACTGTATATTGGCTAGTGTTGGATATTTAATTATGCATGCTCATTTTTTACCTTACATACATTTGCAGTCATCTGACGCTCACTTAGTTCATCTTTACAGACACTTAAAATCTTTTTTTTTTTTTCTTTCAGATTGTACATCAAAATGTGACTCACTTTATGAATTCAAAAGATTAATTCTATTATTATAGTTTTGGTTTAGAGATGCATTTTTAATTTATTTAGACAAAATAATAATAAATCAGACAACAGTTCAAAAAGTACAGACCTAAAGAAATACAGTTGCACGCAAACTGAAAATTTGCACAGGACTTTCCATTTGCACTCATATTTTCAGTTTAAGGTGGAGAGCTGATACTGTTTTCGGCCTAGTGACAGTGGGAAATATCTGGAACTGTCGTAATGTTCCATTTTTATCAGCCTTTCTGAAAAAATACTACTTATTATTTATTTCTTTCCTGCCTCAGAGGCCAGGATGTGTTCCAGAGGTGTATGAGAAACACCCACATAGTCTTAAACGTACACACACACACACACACACACACACACACAAGCATAAAGTGTGTCTATCCAGTTCAAACACTACAAACCAGACTATCTTGTTCTCAGGACGGTTTCTGTTTTTATGCAAAAATGAGATAAATCATTGTAATTTACTGTATGTGAGATGAAATACGCAGGCGTATCTGTATAAGCAATTTATATCCACTGTCAGCTGCAAGAACTAAAAAAAATCCCTCAGAAATAGGAACTGGAAGGTGAAACCAGAATGTTATACGCTACAGACATCTTAAAATGATTTGTGCTCCTGGTAAATGTTTTTTTTAAAACGAAGACAAACTTTGAAAAATGTTGGAGCGATGGCTAGTTAGTGCATGGGCTCACGTTAAGCAAAAATGACGTTCAAGTCTGGCTTGCGTCATTTCCAAATCCTGTTTCCACCTCTTCTTTCCATCATTTCCTTTGTCTACTTAATAGTCTCCAAAGATACAATTAAAAAGATTTCAATGCCTCAAACAAAGGCGTATGCTTTTCATTTTTAATACTTTATTTGCTTGTAGTCAAACGTTGTAATGTTTTTGTTTCAGACAAGACTGCTTTGTTTTGGATGCTAGCTATTGCGCTCGTATTTCTTGTGTTTTTCAATTTATCTATTCATTCATTTTAATTCAGAAATTTCCTCAGGGTATGAAAAAACTTGTTTCCGACAAGTGCACTTTGTACTAACACCAGGTGCTACTACACATTCTGGACTGTTATAGCTCTAGTCCCGGTTTACCTAATTGGATGTGATATAGTGCTTTAATTAGAATTAATGATCAAGTGGGTCAGATCCACCAAGGCTTCAGATTAACTCCAGGCCAATCAGCTGCACTCAGAGCAAGAGCAAGACGGAGAGATTTACATAAACCAACTGCTCATGTTTGTTTCAGTTACAGAGTCACCGTTCCAACACAGAAGATTATTCACCCATTCACCCTGGAGGCCAACGGAAAACATCCTGTACCAGATCAACTTTTGACATTTAAACCATATTGAGTCTATTTACTGCACAGCACATTTCATTTTTGCCATGATTTAGTAAATACTGCTTAATTGGATAAATATACTAAACAGTGTTGTAACTCTAAGTCCTAGTATCTAGGTAAAGCTCAAGAAGATGCTAGTCACTAGAAATAGACAGCCTGCAAGCTGCAAGTTTAGCAAGACATACATGTTTACAACGACTTGCTGAAACCAATGTTGAGGCAGCACAACAGCCTGAACATGAATTTCAGTACACAGCAGATCCATGTAACCAACAACCGTGTATTTTTATGTAGAACTAATCAATTGATTTATTGATTTATTTGGTTCTCTTTTACACCAGCTGCTTCACGTGCT